>JAOBAT010043011.1:0-30255 GCA_026413305.1 Hydrozoanthus tunicans | reverse complement strand
AACACTTGAGCGAAAGCTATTACAAATATCGGTAATTTCTTGTTCGTTTACTAACTCTAGGAAAACGGAATTAACCATCACGACGTCGAGATGACCTAATGTGTAAACAAGTTAGAATAACCATCCATCACAACTGAGAAGCTAGTAAAAGGTCCCGTTTGATAAAATTATTTACAGTCCAAACAAGTTTTTATCGGTTGTAGTAAAATGCTTTTGATTTTCGGCTGCCCCACGCATTTTACAATAAAAAGTCAAAAAACTTTACCACAATCAACTTTGGTTAAATTTGCTTTGAGTAGAACATAGCCCAGAAATGCTTGCGCGAGAGCACGGCTTTGTAAACAATTTAGTTTTATCTTCCGCCCATCGACCGTGCTCACGGGCACGTTTTTGACCTTGAGAACATGCAACGGAAACAGGTCTTGAATTAGGCTCATTTAACTCGTTTAACAGTACTTAAAGATTTTTCGCGCACCACGCACATTTTTAGCGCCGTAATTATGCTATTCTCCTGTTGATGTCATAAGCCATTTTCACATTTCGTTTCGAAAGGAAGCGCTTCCTCGATCTCTGGCTCAAACTCAAATTCAAACGCCAACTACGAAGGTTTTATTAAGTTTTTGACAGAGTTACGTCAGTAGTAGACGTGACCATAACGAAATGTGTAGATTTAAGACAAGGTACGAGTTTCTACTCTCACTTGTCCAAACCTAATAAAGGCACCAAAAAAATTAAAAGTTATTATTAAAAAAAGTTTAACTACTCATTTGGGAATGGCTAAATAGTTCAAAATAAAAGACAAAATAATGACAAAATTATCATACTTTAATGTGCTTGTATCACAGTCACACTTGCTTTCTATCGAAGTGTGTTTTCAGCTTTCCATGTCTGTTTTTTAGACAGCTATATATGTTTAAACTTTTTGAACTCGTCTACTCTCTAAAATTTTAATGTTAATAACATAGACATCCAAAACGTTTTGATCTTCATCTTCATAACCAGTTAATGCTTGGCCCTTGACCTCAAATTTGGATCGAGCTCAGTAGTAGGCAGACGCAGGAAGAGCAACTCGCAAATCTCCAAGTTGTCATAAAGATAAACAAGATGCGAAAATGCAACGGACACGAAACACTCCGCAAAAACCTAAGGGAATAACAAATGTCTCAGTTTAAAAGGGCAAATAAAAACTAAGTTCGATTTGTTAACAAAAGCCTAAGCTAAAGAACTCGAGCTTGTGCGGTAGCTGTCAATGACCACTTTTTCGAAGGCAGGGTGATACGTTACACACCGAGATGTTCTATGTTTTTGGGAGACCGCTCCTTTCTGAATTGTAATCCTCCATTACTTCTCTGCTTTTCAATAAGTCCCTGCATTTTTCTATCTTCTGACAGCATGTACATTCCTCTTATATTGCTAGCTCCGTTAAGTTGCATTCACCGCATTTACACCCTTTGAGTTTGACAAAAACACGAGGCGTTTTGCAAATCAATAAAACTCTAAATTTAGCTTTCAAGGATTTTGTGATAACGACATGAGTTTATTAAGCTTACCAGTCGCTGAGAGGAATATTATTCTGGACACTCTTTCTTTTAGTGGCACTTGTTTGTTTTATTTTTCAAGCCATTCTGCGCAATTGGCTCGTCTTCGTATAGATTATATCTACTGCAGTTGAACTCGTGAAATCGTTGTCATGCTCATTTCAATGTTAAAAGAGTTCTTTTTACTCCCTGGAGATTCTGATTCGGCCCCGGCATCAGAATAAGAACATTTTCCATCCATTTCAAACAAAAGCACTACACGCGACAAGTACTCACTTACTTGACGTCACAGCCTTTCTAGGACCCAGGCCTCCCTTGACTCGGTCAAGAGCAAAATGGGTCGTGTTTTTACACGCCATAAAACGAAGGGGAAAACTGTAAATCGATCAATTTTTTCAAAATTCAGACTGGAAACATGTGCGGAATCGGTGGTAAAAGCCATTTCTGAGCCGTTATATACACTTTAAACTCAAACTGCCGCAGCACACAAATATGCTACTACTACGTTCACCAGCATTACAGAGCTCTTTGATTTTGTATCGGAAATTGTTTGACTGTCAAACGGTTATCGTCAAACGCAGCAACTCTTCCTATTTGTATATGAACAGCAAAACACTTCTCGAAAATTCGTGCATCTCTGCACATTCTACCACAACGCATTGCAAGCCTTGTGTACACCGCTATTAAAGTTATTACCGCTATTAAGAAAACAGCGGTGAAACAGTGCGCATGTGCGATTCTAAAACAAGGAAAGCGCTTATGCAATTTAGCCATGTGGTTGGAGCGTATTGCGCGTGCGTAGACATTTGACCGCTGCGTTTATTAAAAGAAACTCATGTAGCCAGGGATTTGGAAGGTATAACAGTTAGTAATTGAACTCCTTCTTGAACTAACAACACATTGATGCTTATAAAGTTATATACGGATTCTCACTATGCGTTTCAGGGGAATTTTTAAACGTTTCGGCGCTAGGAATTATGAGTAGTCGATCTTTTGCGCAGTCGTGAAAACACCCGAATTATTTCTTATATATTTTGTTTAATAAATGACTTTCACATTGACTCGTTATTTCCGCTAACTCAAATAAATAAGGTGAATAGCATTGTATTATGCCTTTTTTGTATGGTCTTACATTTCCTTTTTTTTCTCCCTTTGTCAGCTTATTTTTTGGTACATTGTTTAAGATGACGTTTTTTTAATTTTCTGCGTTGTCATCTGCAAGATACTTTTTATACTAAATTTAGTCTTTTCGTCATCATCATCTATAAGGCATGTGATTCGTACATGTATCATCAATGATTAAACTCAGTTCATCTTCTACCCTGTGACGCAATCGTCGAAGAGCTTGTATAATATCCGTAACGTCATATATATTTATATCAGTGGTTACCAGTCCCAACTGCCAAACTTGGTCCAGCTCGTAGTATGGCCACTAAGTCAAATTGAAGTGATCTTGTGTTTGCATGTTGCGTTTCTTGCAAACTGTTTTGTGATCATGATAAGGAAGAAATAGTAGGAGCTGTGGAATGTTTTGTTGGGGGAAGGCTTTGGAAGGTCAGCTGGGCTTGGGCGGTATCGAGGACAATTATGTGGTCTCTCCAAGGTTTGAAAACGCTGCTAGTTTGGTTCCCAGCAAGCTAAAGGAAGTTGTTTGTGGATGGGATCATACAGCCTTCCTCGCCGAAGAAGGGACTGTTTATACCTGTGGAAATAATGACTTTGGTCAGCTGGGGCACGATAAATTAAAGACCAAGCCAGGTGAGATTCTCAAAGAATAAAGAGTGAGTCACGCTCGGTATGTACACATGGCCTGCCGGTGCCGACAGATTATCGAGTCTATAGTACTTTAACTTTATTAAAGGCAGCGAATAGATCTAACTCAGTTAGATGTCTGAATATACAGTAACCTTTGTGGTCAAGACAGCCATTTTTAATCGATCTATGGAAAAATAGCCAGATGAGGAAAACGATTTAAAATCAAGATGGTTTTTAGCGTTAGCTTGCGACTGAATTAACATGAAGAAAATATAGTAGGCTGCATTTTCAGCTGGCGACATATGTGATACGATATGATAATTGATAATTCCGTTATCCTCTTAACTTAATGAGCACTGCTATCGACACTGGTTTTCACAAAACCTTGTAATGTTTTACCTTTGACAGTGAATAAAACACCGTAGCTTAGCTCTGCAACACACAAATAAGACCTGCGTGATGCGTGTATCACCTCCACAATCTTTTGTTTACTTAGTAGTGTTTGCTTTTCTGAGTAACAAAGTTATGTGATTTATGCTACTAGCTCATAAGTGGCATTTAACGAGTGTTGCTGTCAAATAGTCTCAAATTTATGTGTTTATATAGTTGTTTATGAGCTTCAGTCGGTGACAAGACCTCTGGTCTGGTCTGGTCTGTAGTAGTCATCTATAGCAATGCTATGACTGCCTATGAGACAGGTATGTGTCATTAGTATATACCAGGTCAACTGCCTGATTTGATTGGTTCCGAAATAGTAGATAATGAGACTGGAAACAAAATAGCAGCAGAAGTAATTTCTTTGCGACAGTTTTGGATCTATTGAAAAAGTTTGCTTTAAAAACACAAGGTATTGAAAATAGCCTAAAGAAACTCAGTTTTACACCACTGTACAATAATTTGTAATAGACAAACTGTCAAAACATGTTTGTTGTATGTTTGGCTGCTCATGCGTCAGTCTTGCCACACTCAGCAATTCACTGAGTGATAAAAGTGTTTTTTTTTCTTAAAAATCTTTCATTTTCTTGAAAGGAAGTTTGTTGCCTCGCTGGTATAAACTATACTACAACACTTATTGTACTTCAATATTGGTGGATAGTGGCTTAATGAATATCTATCTCATGCCTTCGGCGCTCAGTAGATATTCTGCCACTACCCACCTCAATTGAAGTAGAGTAAGTGTTAAATAGCCTAAAGGTGCATTCGTTTGGGCCTATTCTGGAATCGGAATACTTGGAACATAATGGTACCAATTCTGCTGGTTAGCCCAGTTGGTACGGCACCAGTCTATTGTGTGGGATTCCTGGGTTCGATTCTCGGTGCCGTTCCCTCAGGGTCTTAAAAAACTGAGGAGAAGGTGCTGCCTTTGCTCTAGCATCTGCAAATGGTAAGCCCTTCGTGTTTTTTTGGATAAGGATGTTTTAAACCATAGGCCCTTGTAATCCAGTATTTGGGTTGTAAAACTTGTTGCGTTCTCTGGCTACCAAGAGTAGTGAAGCTAAATAAACTATAAAAAATTATGATTAAGCTAGCTTCCCACAATCTTATTTTTGTGTGTGTGAGAGGGTAGTGAGTGGGTGATTTTGAAATCAAGATTGGTGCTTTTTATTTGAGATCAGACACTTTATATTTAAACAAAGTAATAACAACAAAAACAATACATTTATTTGCACTTGGTGTTTCAGTTTTTCAAGTTTGTACAAAAAGGTTTTAAACAGAGTGAAAGTGCTGGCCACCTGTGCAGGTTGAAAAGAGGTGGCATAAACAAGTTGTCAATTTCAATGCTCCCTTGCATGTTGGGGTAATGGTTGGTTAGGATCTTGGTTCCAAAGAGATTAAGATGAAGGGGGCATTTTGTTATTCTAATAGTTTTGAGTATGCATCCCCCTATTGTTAACAGTTTTACTAAATCAAGCCAGTTAATAAGAAAGGGGTCTTGTAGAGATCTACCTCTTGCTCAAGGCAACCTGTAACTAAGACTTATGCCAAATCCCAATCCCTAATGGGGCCAGGAGATAAAATCCTTTTTTTCTGAAAACGGGCTTCATATGTTGATGAAGTGCCAGTCAGAGTGTTAGTTAACAGTCCTTGAGGGATAGAGAGGACATGTTTTACAAAGAATCTGATACTGTAATCCCCCCCCCCATACCCCTCCCCCCTTAGATCCCTAACTGAGTGCCTTGTTCCGACCTGCAAGTTGCAGTGTTACAAAGAATGACTCACCAATCCAGGAGGAAGGCAGTGACTCCAGTACTCAGGACTGACCTCCCCACCTTTCCACTGACAGAAATTTAAGCCAAATTGCCTGTACACCCTGCAGAAAAAAAGAAAAAAAAAACAAGGAACCCAATGACAAAGCCAACATTAAGTACCTTTATTTATTATATAAGTACTGAGATATTTTTGTTTCCAAATTTAGAAATAAAATTCGTATCAACTTTTTTTCCTGAGTTGCAATTGGTCATACGATGTTTTTCACGTGTGAAAAATATTGCATAGCCAATCATAGCGCTGATACAATCTTTTTCACTAGTGACGGAAGTTGTATCAAGTTTTCCTGCCTTCAGAGTTGCTAAATGACAATGGCTGTGTCGGCTTCTTCAAGATTTTCTCAGGTTTATAGAAAATCAAGAAAACGAAAACACAAAACGAAAAACAGAGTAGATTGTTGCACTTTTACAGGAATTCCTAGTATCATGTAAACAAGAAACGAAGAAAATAGAAAAGATTTCACCATCACAACTCAATGACTATCTGAGCGAGTTCGTTCTTGCTGTTCTTAAAAAAGATAGCAACATTCAATGTTTACAAGCTTTGAAAGACACCTAAAAAGGCAAAATTATGGCTATGGTATATTCAAGGACAGGGAGTTTGAACAAGCAAGAAAAGCTCTACAATCAAAACAAAAAGACCTCAAGCAGAAAGGCAAAGGAAACAAACTGAACGCCTCTGTTGCTCTAAGCGAAGACGAATTAAGTCAATACCGTTTGGTTTAACAACACCATTCATTTCAGATTCCAAGGTTGTAAGGAGCATAGAGATATGTTCTGGGGCGACGTGAAGCTACGTAAACAAGCTATTTGCATTTGTTTGTTATTTTTATTTGTTTTTGCATTGTGTACTATATCTCATGACTAATATAATGAAAAAATTACTTCGTGGTTGGCTCACTTGTACGACATTTATTCACTCATTGTGAAGATTTGCTAAACTCACTTGTTCGTTGTAGTGAATCTTCACAACTCGTGAATAAATATCGTACACGTTCACCAACCATGAAGTAATCTCTATTTATTTCCTCAGCTAAGGCTGGGCTACACTAGATGCTAACCGTCTGCTTCAGTGTATAGCCTGTAAACCAGAAAGGGGTCTCATAGACATTTCCCTCTCATACTAGCCAAACTGTGACTAAGACTGACAACAAGTCCCAAACCCTGCTGGGGCCAGGGGATAAGACTCCTTTTTTGAAAGTGGGGTTTTCAAATGCATGACTGTATGTTCATTGTGCTAATATGCAACTGAAACATGGTTTGTATGAAAATGCAATCATGTATTTCTGTGTAATTTCAGAACTGGTGAGTGCACTTGACACATTTATGATCAAACAAGTGGCTTGTGGAAAGCACCACACTGTAGCTGCAAGTGTCCGTGGATTAGCGTTCAGTTGGGGCTGTAACAGCCATGGTCAACTAGGGTTAGAGACTTCAGATGCTGACAGACACCCTTTGCCACGGTACATGAGACAGTCATTTCCTTATTGTGTCCACATTTTACTATATTCTTATACTAATTCAAAATACCACGAAATGTTACAATGATGTAAAGTTTTCTTAAACATAATAAAGGCTAAACAGTTAAAACAAGCATGGTTATTAACTATTTAAAGTTCATCTTCATCATCTTAAACTTCTAGCATTTAAGAAAATTTTACACCATTGTACTAATTTGGTTTACTGTGTTCAGTCATCATAGTGTTATACATTGAATTGAAATAGAACTTAATCGATGCTATCCCTTTTATCTGCTTCTCCCATAAGTCAAAGAGTCATAAAAGGAGAACTTTGTGTACATAAATCTTTGTGAGGCTTAAAATTATTATTAAGCTCAGAACACTTCAAGAATTCTTTTTTAATAGCTAAGGATAGTTTTGAATATAACATATATATGTAGCAAAGTAAATAGCCTCTTCAAAGTTTTTAGATTATGACTGTAACTTTAATATTTACATAATAATTTTGTATATAGAAATTTTGTACATTAATTTTATATATTGTAATTATATTTAAATAAAATTTTATATTTATAATTTAATATGTATTTCAGCAAATGTCATTTTAGTTAGACATTTTAAAGCACAATTTTTATTCAGCTGCAGTTTTATCTCTAGTTAAATATACCAATTGTAATGTTTGTTGTTTATAATGTATTTTTTTATCAATTTCAGTCTTTATTAAGCTAGCAATATCTTTATTTATAGTGTTTGTGGTACTTGATTTTTGTACATGTTTACACAAGTATTATTATCAAATTGTTACTTATTGTAACAACCAGTACATTCTAAATCTGCATTGCCACTGTTGTTAGATTGTTTAATATGGACAGGTATTAGTAATGCAATAACCTTCAGACTTTTGAGATACAAGAATAAGAAGCTATGCATGTAAACTTATTGAGTGAGAACAAAAAACAATTTATGTAATAACTAAAGTAGTTTATTGTGACCAAAGTCTTTTGGAACTATTTGTTGCTCAGCAAAATAAAGCACCTTTCACAGATGACAGTGGTACAAGTATCCTGTGGAGCCAATCACACACTAGCTCTTACAGATGGTGAGTTGAAGTGCTACTAGTTAAAAAGCTTAATTTACAGACTAAAGACCTGTTCCCTGGTCTGTCACATCTGAATTGGGTAAACAAACACAGCAGTGAGTGGTAACAATGCAGAAAGAAGGTTATTTTGACAAGAATATTTTGTTATTCACTTCATCTATCAGGAAATGAAATCAAAGGCACTTCAAAGGCTGTGGTAATTTGGTAATCTTTTCTTCAATTTCACATTTTGCAACTTTTTATTCTTCATAAAACTATATTTACCCTCGTTAAACAAACAAGGTTTAATTTAGTTTATGAAAGGAAGAATCATCACTTGCCAACAACATTAAAAATATGCAGACTGAAAGACTTTTGTGCATCATATTGTGTCTCAGTGTAAATTTGTTTACCCTGATCAGAGAATGTGACGTTAACAGTGGATTAGGTCAAAATTCGTTATTTTTAGACTGACAAAGGAATTTGAACCACCTGGAGGCAACAACTGTATATATGTAGGACTTCAGTTTTGGTTATAATTTTTCTCTTTGGATGAATAATGTAACAAAGTGGAACAATTAAGGAAAAGAGAAAACAAAATTCTAAATCCAGAACAATAGAGTCAGTTATTCCTTTAAGCTTTGAGTAATGTTGTTCTTATTTTGAGATTTTGTGGGAAAATGATTTATTTTGTGTTATATTTGCAGCATTTATGTTTGTTGTTCACTCATGGTTCTTTTGGCCCAAAAAACTTTTGGATCTCTGCGTGTGGCTAACTACAACACAAAGAATTAGAAATAAAATTAAAACTTCCAGTTTTTATTGTGAAACTTGACTTGCTAAATTCATGAGTTACTGAAAGGTTCATGTATCATGTGAATTGGAACTAGTTGAGATGGATTTAGTTTGTATGGCCAAAGACGAATGTACACATTTTATAATTATGTCTGAGAAAATCATGTTTGACCGGACAATGTGTCTGGTTTCTCACTGATAGTTATTTCAAGCCCAGAGTAAGAGGAATGGAAAAATGTTCATGTTTTGTTTTCTTGTGCTTGTGCTTGTTTTATAGCTAAGAGCTATCCCAACTTCACAAGACCACAATAGTTGTTACCCTCTTCTGTCACATTTTGTGCAGTTGTACTTATCTTTTTTACCAGCATGACCTACGTAGGCTTCAAGCAGCCAGATACAGTGTGTGCGATAATTTTAGAGTCACCACTTCCCTTTTTGCTGAACATTTCAGTTTGCTTTGTTATTGACAGAAACACTGTCTTTTTATTTAAGGTGGTCACATTTTCGCATGGGGCAAGAATGATCATGGCCAACTTGGTGTAGGCAGCCGAACAGATAACAGCACCCCACAACACATTTCCTCTCTCAATGGTGTACCATTTGCGCAGATTGCTGCCGGAGGAAATCACAGCTTTGCTCTTACTCTATCAGGTGCATTGTTTGGCTGGGGCAAGAACAGGTATGCAAGATATTGTTGTTTACAAGAATTGATAGTTTTTACTTAATACTTAAAATCATTTATTTTTATACATCAGCCAAATAATTCTCCAAGCTTGCTCTAGATCCTTATAGCACCATCAGTGACAAAAAGATTTTATTGCATTACACAATGCAGGGCTGTACAAGCATATATCTGTAAATAGTAACTAAATGTTAGTTAAATTATGGAATCATTTTAACAAGAAACTTATACAAAAACAGGGTAAAAAAATAATTAATAGTGCCATTTAATATCATGTTGAAAACAAAATAATAGTAATAATAATTGTGCTTGTGGGTTTTGGCTGGTGATGAAAAATCGGCAGTGTTAGATATGTTGCACATGCATGTGTACTGTGGCACTAAGGCCTCTTAAGTCAGCTAACTAAAGCCCGTTCTGAACCCTAAAGATAATTAGAGCCTGTGTGTTAGTCTGCTGGGTCTTGTCAGCACCTTGTTGGTGTTGAAGAGTCAGCAGTGTGCAACAAGAATAAAGCTAAATAAAGCTTTATGATAGCATGCATATACTTTATTCATTCAAATAATAATTATGAAAGGCAAATTAATAATTATCTTTTCTTTTTTTTGGTTGTTAATGTACCATTTATATGTATGACTGTGTACATGTGCTTTTGTGATTCTTTAACCCAACAACGACTTGTAGACCAGGACAAAAGTTACAAGTGATTTAATGAGATTTGTTATAAATGCTTAAGAAGATGAAAGTCTTTCATACAATTAATTATAGTAACAGCATGCTCTACATTGGCAACAGAAAATTTCCTTAATATTATGTCTAATACTAAAGTTGCTTAATTTTCCTTTTTTCAGCTTTGGCCAGGTTGGAATCAATGATGACAAAGGTACTGTGGCTGGACTCTCAGTTCTGTCTCATAGATAACTCAACTTGAGATTACTATTTTGGCAGAAACAGATAACTATAGTCATAGCACTGGAATACTTTTGTAACTTGTTCAGCTGCAAATACACCAAATGGCGCATTATAAGTTCTCTCAACTAGAACTCAGTTTTACTTTTCATCTTACCAATCAATCAATCAATCAATCAATCAATCAATCAATCAATCAATCAATCAATCAATCAACCAACCAACCAACCAACCAATCAATCAATCAATCAATCAATCAATCAATCAATCAACCAATCAATCAATCAATCAATCAATCAACCAACCAACCAATCAATCAATCAATCAACCAATCAATCAATCAGTCATGCCCATTATGCCGTCTGGCATTCAGGGCAGCAACAAAGGCACTCCACTGTTGTCTGTTCTGGGCCAACTTCTGAACAGTCCCCCATTTGTGATGGATGGTCTTGAGCTCCCCTTCCACAGTTTGACACCAGAAATATCTTTGCTTGCCTTCTGTCCTGATTCCCCTCGGCTGGTGTCTGGTGGAGAGCTTTGTTAGAGATGTTGTGCGGCCTGATCCATCTCCATCTCCATGGCCTAAAGTTTACATAATTATTGTGCCTGTGGATGTTTTCTGTCAAGAATGCAATTAGCAAGAAGATTGGAGATGGTCTTGGGCTAGAAAATGCATAGAGTTCTTCTTAGGTTCTTGGTGTGGAAGGTAGACAACTTATTCAGGTCACTTTCGGTCATCCTCCAGCATTCTGAGCTGTAAAGTAGGGTGGGAAGTATGCAGCTTTGGAACAGTCTTATGTCGCTTGGTCTTAACTGACAGCTTGGGATGTTTAGCTTTTATTTGAGTACTAGATAAATGTTTTAAGACTGGATGGGGCTGAAAATTTTAGGTATTATTTAATATAGGTACTAAATGAGTGCTGAAAAAAGTATGGTCAAGTACTAGATAAATGTTGTAAGATTGGATAGGGCTGAAAATATTAATTAGGTACTTTACTAGTTATTTATAGGTAAATGATCATGAGTGGTGAAAAAAAGTATGGTGAAGGAAAAATCACCTTATTTTTTTTCAGAATTATAAAATCACTTGACTTTGAGACTTCTCTTGTATGTAATTTCAAATAATTTATACTTGTATGGTTAGTTTTTGACACTCTTGAAGAGTAAAAGATAAAGCTTCATTTCAAAGGTGACAGGTGTTGCTTAGAACAGCAGTGTTACATTTTGTGAACTTGGTAGTTTAGCTTCAGTGAGCTCAGAAAGAATGGTGTTTGGGCTGACTTACCCTACTGTGTTGTTAAACATTTAAGTCAAATGGTAAAATGTCGTTGAATTGAATGAAGAGTTATCTGTAACTGAACATAAACATGATCACTAGCATTATACATGTTTTTTTTTACCACAGCTTTACCTAAGGTAGTACCGAACATCCTCTTTCCGAAATGGCATCACTAAAGAACACTTAAATTCATCGCTATATTTCATTTTGCTAATATTAAGCTAATCCGGGGCCTCTGTTTACCCTGACAGAATCTGGGAAATAAAAAAAATGAGCAAATGGGAAAAAAGATATTGGCAGTTGAAAAGGTTTCTGGTCTGTTAAATTGCACTTCCTCGGTCACAAGAAGTCCAAATCTTAATATTTAGCTTTATACAGAACTTGTGTGTGAATGTTCTAATTAAAGAAAATTCTTGAAGTTCCATGGTTGATGGTAGTGAGACATTCTGCTTGTGTGTTTGATCATAGATCACTTTGTGCCAGTTCTACTAAGGTCGCTGAGAACACAGCATGCCAGATACGTTGTATGTGGCGAAGACCACACAGCAGTCTTAACTGAGGTAAACATCATGTTGGTTGAAAGTTGGAAAAGCTTTATGCTGTAAAAGAGTGGAATGATAGACGTTTTAGACTACTGTCTTTTGTCTGAGTAAAGTGTTTGAGGAATTAGTAGAAAGATGGTTATAATATAACTTCATATACCCAGTAAGTCGGGGGTGGCAAAACATTTTAAGGTTTTATGGGGATAGAAAAAGTGGGAGGAAAAAGGGTATAAAAGGACAAAAGGTTCAGAAGTAACAGAAGGCTTATCAAACGCAAAGCATTCATTTATCCTGTGGAGTTTAAGTGTGCCCAAAGTGTGAATGACTTCCATTTCTTTGCTTTGTGCCAATTGCTCTCACCGATAATGAGTGATTTAACTAAATGCAAGAAAATTGGAGGAGATAGAGCCATTGTGGGAATTGTAACTAAGTTCAAGTGGCTGTAGGATCACCTCTCTAAAAATCACTGACACAGCTTCTGAACTTTTTCACAATACATGTCAATGTCTTGTGAGAGGACATTTGGGAGTGTTAACTAAGTAAGGTGCAAACAGTATGTACAGTGAGATGCACAAAGTATAAAGAGGACAACTTGGAGTGTTAATCAAGATCCTTGGTATAAAAAACATGTATAGTGAGATGCACAGTGTATTGAGGAAACGACTTGGATCGAGTGTTAACCAAAATAATTGGTGCAAACAGCGTGTACAGTGAGATGCACAGTATGTATGGAGAGGACAACTTGGAATGTTAACCAAGGCAGATGTAAATAGCGCGTACAGTGGGTCGTATGTGCATGGAGAAGATCATAGTACCTTGTTTTCAGAGCTTGGAATGAATTGAATGCCCAGTGTTGTTGAATGTCGAGATGATCACAGTAAGTGGAAAAGACGATGTGTGCCCTGTTTTAATGATATCTCTATGTTTATTACTAGCAGTATGAGCAATTTCGAGATAAATATAACCATGTTTTCAACTTGTAACCTCTGCTTAAATAAATCGGGTTGAAGGTAAGGATATGTGCCACATGTTAACACCGGTTTTTGTTATTTTAGGATGGCGGTGTATTCACTTTTGGATCCGGCAAATTTGGCCAGTTAGGGCACAGTTCAAATAATAATGAGAACAACCCACGTAAGGTGTGTATGCAGGCACACGTCGGCTGTTAGAAAACACAGCTCAATGCACTGATAATTTGGATTTTTTATACAACTTGACTGCTGCCTGGTAAGCTCAGTTGGTAAGGCACCACTCAGTCGTGAAGGAGGCCTGGGTTTGACTCTCGGTTGGACCTTCATCCAGGGTCTTGATAATACTGACGTCGCCTTTGCTCTAACTTCTGCAAATGGTTCGATGACCTTTGCATTTTCCTTGGTAGGGTCGTTGAACCGTAGGCTCTTGGAGTCCTATAATTCGGGGTTGTAAAGCCTTTTAAATTTGGCGACTTTCCACGAGGAGTGAAGGGTATAAACCAAAATAGTCTAACTTCGAAGTTAAGAGAGACGTTGATGACTTAAACTATTTGCCATTTTGAGCTGCCGATTTTAGTTTATATTTGATTGCTAGTTTAGAACAAACAAACCAACAAATAGGTGCGTTTTCATCAAATACTCCTCACTTTACTTTCCTATTCCTTCTACACAATCTTAAACAGAAAGGATACGATAAAGGTTGCAAAGAAGAGACTGGTTTATACATTTTATTGAGGACGTAGACTCATTAGGTTTCTGACGGTAATGGTTTTATTTCGTGCGTTCTGATTTGGTAAAAGAGAGGTTTGTAATTTAACGTACAAACTTTTTTTTCTGCAACAGAGCTCAAAAAACAAATAGGGAGTTCCACATAAAAGTGTAAAATTTTAGACGATAAATTTCAAACTTGCTATTGCAAAACAATCTCAAGACAATCCCAAACTTTAGTTATCATAACTTTGTGTGGGTACATGTCCATATGTACCCTAGGCGGGAGCTGTCGGGGCTTTTAAGTTTCCCTAACTTTGAAGTTGAAAACGGGACAAAGAAGGACAAACTTTAAAAACAAATTTACTGATAATTAAGAACTTTATTTTAACAGGTTCTAATTTTCTTCAAAGAACATGTTTTGCTGCTCGAAGAATCGTCAGAAATCAGTTTTTAAGAGATTTGAGTTGTTCTCACCTGCTAAAAAAGACCACTCTTGATCTAGAATTTTTAAATCATGTGAAAACCTTCAGTTATCTTTTATAAAAAAGAACGTGTGTACAATTCTAAGCAAAGATTCATAAAACTTTGTTCATGAATGGTTGAGACCTAATCTAAAATTGAAAACCTTTAGGTGTTTGTTTTAAGTTAAAATAATTTTGTGAGAGTTTTTGACATTGCCATGGTTCAGGACTAACCTTACTCTTGCTTTTTACTTGCTAATAAATTGCTTGCACTGTTTTCACCTCTTAGGTTTTTGAGCTCATGGGAAATGCAGTGACACAAATTGCATGTGGAAGGTGTGTGATTCTGTTTTGACAATTAAAGAAAATCTTGTTGGTTTTCCAAATTTTGTCATTAGTCAAACTCGATTTCATAGGATTTTAAAAGGTATTTAATAACTAACTATACCAAAAAAGATGGTGGCGGTTCATTTTACCGAAATGCCTTGGGAACCTAACAACGCTAAGAGAGAATCCAGGAAGGCCAGCAACGCACTTCCTCGTACTAACAAGCCGTTTTATTACATGGCATTTAGCTCTATGGCAGTGCTGATTTTAGGTCAAAAACATAAACTCGCGCGTTCTGATTGGCTGAAAGTTAGGTCAATAACTTACCATACAGAACTTTCTCTGCAGCGGACCTCGAAAGTCAAAACAATTGCGAGAGTAAGCGATTAGCCATATATTAAACACCTTAATAACTTCTTTTGCTTAGCCTGTCCGGGAGAATGTTTTGTCCCCCAGTCTTCTATATAAACCTCTCTTTGCTGACTGCACAACGAAAGACCTTGGGCAAAATATTCTCCTGGACAGACCTCACAATCAATAATTAGGATGTTTTTTCGTCAAATCTGAGGCTTACAGATTTTCTGTAATCAACTGTAAGAGAAACTTAAGATTTTCCTCTTGCTAAGAGTTGTTGATAAATAAACAAGACACCATCTTTTTTACTGTAATCAGCTGCCCAGGCTTATTTGGTGTTTGAACTATTCAGGTGTCACACCTTGGCTTTTGTGCAGAGCTCAGGAAAGGTGTACGGATTCGGCCTGGGAGCGAGCGGTCAGCTCGGCAGCAGTAAGTTACGGAATATAAATAGTCCTTTTCCAGTCTGGAGGGAAAAACGAATCCGCACTCGGTCAGAGTTGACCTCAATGGACTTGACGGATGCACCAGATTACGAGGTGATGCGTTTGTCCAGTGGAGGGGATCACTGTATGGTGCTTGCTGCAAGAGCCGGGGTATGCTTCAGTTTTATGAACTTTTATTATTGACTGATCAATGTGAATCTAAGGCCCACTTCAAATGCCACATCACAGTTGTGCTAGACTCACCTGGCATCAGTTCGCCTTTAGGACGGCGTTCAAGACCAAACCGAGTCATAGTTGGGAAGCACGAGAAGCTGATCATGACTTTAGCTCCAGCTAATTTTTTTTTTTCAAATGCCGTGTTTAATTTGGTGCTTGCAAAAATCCATCAGACTTAGAACGACTGTAGGAGGGCGTTTGAAACAGTCTTTAGATGATTAGTATTTCTAATGCGTTAACATGAAAAGGAAAAAAAAACATCTTTACAGTTGACTTTAGTTTAGCTCTAACTTCGTGCTATGTTTCTATACTTGTTTGATTTCTTTTTTCAATGACCAAACACAGTATAGGATAGCACTTCAAACTCAGTTGAAATGATAGACGTGACTAGAGAGATGGAATAGAGCGAAAACAGTGCCCATGCCATAGGCCCAGTTTTCCTCACTGACAAAACGACTTTTTGGCAGTTATTACAGTGGATGTTTCTTTTTTAAAACTTGCTTCTTCCCGATTAATAATGCTTAATTCTTAATTCATCCTTGAATGGGTTTTTTAGTCAACTGGCAGAAGCGCTTAGGGCATGCTTGAAATAGTTCCTGTTAGTTTCACTAGACCTTTTTCCTGTTAATTGGCTGCATGGTTTGAGTGATACGAGTTAATTGTAAGATTTACGTAGAAACTTCAGCCCTGAAACCTCGGTACGACTGATTTAATACCCAGTCTTTACAAGTTCTAGAATAACCATGCGTGCTTTATATTGCTAAAGAATGAATCTTAAGTCCCGTGTACTCCACGTACAGGAAGATAGACTGCCTGCTGATTTCCGGAGACACGATGAATCAAAGCATGTACTCTTCCTCAGTGAGCCTTACGTGAAGGAGCTAGTCAAACTAATTTCGACGTCAGCAGGAACTCCAGATAGCTTGAAGTATGTACAGCAATTATATACACTGACGAATATAGGGCTATATCCTGTACGAAATAACGTTGTATGTGAAAAGAATGAGTAATTTATTCAATTTCACTTTATACTGTGTTCTATTAAGCTCTGTTGTCATAAACATTTCAAAGGCACTCCCGCCTGCAAGTTCCAACACATCCGGTTTATTTATTTATGATCTTTAAAAATATGTATGAAAAATTGAGGGATGATATACAATACTTACAATACGAGTAGGGGTTTTCTTTTAAAATCCAATCGTGTCCTAGCAAGGCATTTTTCGATTTGCTTTTAAAAGATACTAAAGACAATTTGTTACTTTTGAGCTCGTCAGAGAGGTCATTCTATACTTTAACACCTTTATACTCGAAACTTCTTTGCCCTGAAGTGGATCTAAAAAGTGGAATTTCCAAGTTATCGCCATTTCGTTTGCAGCCATAACAACGTTTCTTGAATTTACTACAAAGGTATGGTGGTGCAAAGGTGTTCTTGCACTTAAACACCATGACAGCTTCTCTGAAATACAGCTGTTTACTGACTGAAAGTCTTAAAGTGTGTTAGGGAAACAGAAATTTACCTCAGATTGGAATTGTTTGTTATGCTCCTATAGGGCTTTCCGATATAGCGGAAAATGAATTGGTTTTCTTCACTACCGAGAGTAAGTCTCGTTTTCCTTGGATGATATTAAGCTACGTTGGGAGGTGCCTTTGTTTTATAATTAACGAAACAGCGTCTGCTATTTACGATGATGATTGCAGAGAATTAATCTGAAGTTGACACCGATGCATTAAATTTGATTTGATAAATCGCCATTCTTAGTTATCAAATTCCTATTCTTACCATTGGTCAATGGTTAGAGCAACTGAATTGTGGTAGTAAAACAAAAAAAAAACTCATTTCACGTGTACTGCTTTAGAACCAGAACGGGGCATTTGAGTTTTGTGTGTCCGAAAACATTAAATTTTCGATTTGACAAATCGCCATTCTTAGTTATTGAGTTGTTATTCTTACCATTGGTCAACGGTTAGCGCAACTGAATTTTGACAGTAAAACAAAAAAAAATTCATTTCACATGTACTGCTTTAGAACCAGAACGGGACATTTCAGTCATATGTGTCCGAAGACATTCATCTTCAGACGAAGCAGTGATTATTTTGACAATTAAACGAAAAGAAAATACGTTTGAAACAATGTGCGATCTTAATGCGTACCAACGTCAATGAACACAAATTATAGGCTTTTTCACAGTTCCGTACTTGTTATAGTGAAAAAAGTGAAGTCCTGAGTTTTCAACGTTGTATAGCCACAAGCATTACAGAAGTAACATTCGCTTCCTTTTCTGTTTTAAATATTTCGCGCTCATGCAGAAAGCCTTGGTGGATCAAAGGCATGGCCGATTTCCCTTGAGACAGACCGACTCGTAATAAAATGTGAGTCTCGAGGGGTGATGAGTAAGTGAGTTAGTAAACTTTACTTAGCCAGGGCGGGTCTTTCAGTTCTATTCTCAAAGGGCAACGATACTTGGATTTTGTGCTCGTCTTGTAAGATATTAACTTAGTTATGCTGATTTTCAATAGTAATTTGGGTCCTTGGAAATGTTATTTGTTTCTATTGTTTTGATTCCCATGTTCTCAGTAACTAATCATGTTTCTGCGTTCGTTTTATAGAAATCTTGAAATGATTTTCTCATCCCAAGCTTGTCTCAACGCCTCATTCCTCGACAGGTAAAACTCAACTGCTTTACACGAAATATTCAGCAAACAAGATAAAGAACCTCGGAACCAGTGTGCTTGGAACGAGCTGTTTTTCTTGTAACTTTCGTCTGCAGAACTTTAATGTTTTTCTTAAGCTTTTAAAACCAACTAGTATTGGATAGATTTTGATCAAAAGAAGTTTTTTGGAAAGATATTTCGTGCGTCATTTGTTTTGTCCGAGTGGTTTACGTATATCCTGACTATCGTATCTTTCAGAAAAACTCATGGAAAGACCAACTCAAGGTTGCACGGTATTGAGCTTTCAGCGGCAAGAAGAACGTTCAGTGTTTTGGGAAGTATTCCACAGCGAAAGATTCTTAAAATGGTGGGTAGTTTTAAGGCCCGTTTAAACGGATGCAACATGTTGGGACAACATCACGCAACAATGTTGGGCACAGCATGTTGTCTCCGCTTGAACACCATGTTGGGACATCTTGGGCAATGTTGGACGATGTTGGATAAAGTTCATATCACCGCTTTCCATAGTGTTAAACGGACAACTTCATTTTGATCCCCGTTCCCCTTTCCTGGACAGAACACTAATCCATCGCAGGTTAGCCCCCAGCAGAAGCTGATACTCAGTTATACAGCTGAGTCGTTTTCAACAGGTCCGGTTAAGTCTCTTGCTCAAGGATGTAACAGCCACTGTGGCTACGACCCTTGGATTATTAACTGTTAATAATCGCCTTAACTGTGATGTATGCAATTTGTGTAAATGCAATAAACGTAAAAATAATGTTACAAAAACTTAGCAATCTCAATCGTGGTGAGGTCGGAGCGTAGCTACTTCAGTCGTCGTGAGATCAGAGGATGGCTTCTTCAGCTGTGGTGAGATTGGAGTATAGCTACCTCAGTCATGGTGAAATCAAAACTAGTGGTGGACCGGAGCGTAACTACTTCAGTTGTTCGGAGCGTAGCTATTTCAGTTGTGGTGAGAAGCGATCTCGTGAAATCCAGACAGTTTTTATTTCTTTGAACAATTTGCATTTCACTTTACGATCCAATGGAAAGACAGTAATCAAAGCTGGGTTGTTCAAAGGTTGGTTAACTTTAACCCTGGGTTAAGCCAAAATCCAAGCAGTAATTCCTCTCTAATTATAGTTTTATAGCTCTTACAAAGTACTGTTTAGATTTTCTACGGAAAAACACACATTTCCAAAATTACAGCTGCCCCTGTAGGTTGGAAACAAGAACGTAAGTTTAAAATTTAACCCTTGTTTACTGCTAATCGGCCTTTGAATATTTGGGCCCACTTGTTTAGGGGTATATTCACAATATATATGTCGTAATTTAATTTCAGTTTTTGGTGTAAGCTTAATTTTACTTTGTTTCAAACCCATTACCATACTATACACTTAAACCAGGGATAAAATTGAACTAAAACTTATTATGTTTATTTCATATGTTTCCAGATTTGTTCTAGCGTGGAACAGCATTTAATTCCGTCCATGCTTCAACACAGCCCGCCAGATGTAGAAGCATTGCGCGTGTACCTACTCATTCCCGAGTGCGACTTTCTTCATAAGGGGGATTTCCTTCAAACTATCAGCGTCAAATTCGGAGAAAGCATCGATAAATTATCAGCAGAAGCACAGAGAGTACTTAGTAAGTGCTGGTAATCCATTGTAATGACTCTATAGACTGCAAAAGCTTAGTGTTTCTTTTAAAGATTTTTTTAAAATACCCACTGTAGATACGGCCTCATTTTAGACAGCTTACTTATTATTAGTTTTAGGACAATTTCCTCGATTGCCGATAATCCCTTCTAGTGTCATATGGCCAGTTGTGTAAACAAGATTACTATTCTTTTAACCTTTATTTACCCTACCAATAATTCTCATTCACAACTGGGTCAACCAGATGACTAATTTTCTAGCCTTTTCCTACCCTACCAATAGACCTTAGTCATAAATTGCAGCGATTTTAAAGTCCCCATCAAGCTTGTTTTTTTACTGTTGTCATTTGTAAACTCAAAATTCGAATAACCGAAGAAAATTTCCACTTCTAACTCTAATGCTTTTTGATCAAAAAAAGATCGGAATGTGAATTTTGACCGAGCAGGCCGGGGACTGGTAACCTGTGACGTAGCAGCAGTGAGTTATGTGGTTTTTGTTTAAAAGAATTAATTTCTGTTAAAAAATGTCATAAAATTTTTATTTCAAACAGTTTCAAGGGAGTAATTCTTTGATTAAAGTTTCACCAATGTGACTATTGTAGCCAGAATTGAATTTTTTGAGATGAAAAAGATTGTCTCTGCTTTAAGTCTCGTGCTACGTCATATACCTCCTGCTACGTCATCATTGCACGCTTCAAGTTTAAAAACTGTAACTGGAACAGCGAGAAAAGGTTTTATTTTCAAAAACTACTATTATTAAAGGGTTCTACTTTTTATCTTGAACTTAAAAAAAAATAAGTTTGATAGGGACTTTAAAGTTCTTTTGTTTGCACTCAAATAAGCCCTACAAGAATCATTACGGGTAACACATTTTGAAAGTTTAATTGAAGGACGAGTGTAGTGGGTCTAATTTGAATTGAGACAAAAGAAAATATTAAAATCGCTGTCATTTACGAATAAAGCCATAATTACATATAATCCAGTAAATACGGAACCAGTTGTTCAAAATCAAGCGTGCAAACATCCGTTAAAGTTTAAGTATAAATTCTCTACATATTGCCTAGATACCTCTAAATCATTTCGAAGTTGACTGTTAAAGTCTTAGGTAAGACTGATTTTTGAAGCGCTGCAGGAAAAGGTTCTTTAGGGTAGCAGTTCAGTTATTCGGGCACGGATGTAGTTTGAGTTCGTAAAAAGAAAGAGGTGACCGACTTTAACTATCCCCCTGCCAACCATATACGCTGTTTAAACCTGTGCTTTTACACACAGAGTGCTGTTCAGTCATTTTGAAACTCTGAACTACAAAACTTGTTTGACCCTCTCAAATACCGATCAAATGTTGTAGCTCACTAAGCTAAGGGGGCCCAGTACATTCTCATTATTGATCAGACGTACTGACCGCACAGAAACACATGACCTTCTGACTATTGATCAGATATTCTCATCATAGGGAGTCGTTGGACCATGTCCATGACTCAGCGCGATTGCGACAAGCATTTTCTCTTGTGGCTCAAAAGTCCAATTCTATAACGGCAGACACGGCCACATCCAGATGAAGATGATGAAGACACATGTTGCTGGTATAGATGCTGCTTTTTTTGCCGCTGCTTTTTTCTTCGCTCTTCTTTTATTGGCTTCAGCCTTCAGCCTTGCTTCTCCTACTTGGAGTGCCAGACTGCACAAGGACCTCTAATCACCCCGATCTGCCGCATGTGTCTTCCAGCTGCCTACTGTGAGGACGGTAGCAAGCATATCTCTCTTACAGACACCCTTGAATCGCAACTTAGGTCTGCCAACAGGCCTCGAACCAAACTCCAGCTCACCATACAACAAGTCCTTGGGAAATCGCTCGTCTTCCATTCGGTGCATGTGGCCTAGCCACCTCAGTCTGCGCTGTCTGATGATAGTGACTAGCGATCAGACATTCTAGGTCGTTGAACCGCGGGAATCAATTAGTTACTGATCAGACGTTCCAACCCAGCGAGCTACAGGAACGATCAGACGTTCTAGGCTCGTTGAGTTAGAGCATCTGATGGTAATCATAGTCAGTTTGATTAATTGACGCCTTAAAGTCAACAGATGCACAGCTGTGTTATCTTTTGTAAGTTTAATTTTTCTTATTCACAGGAAGATGGTGGTCAACGCTCCCTTCCACGTACTTTGCAAGAACTATGCAGGTATCAAGAGAGTACTGTCTGTGGTCATTGTTTGCACCAATCCCGTTTCTTTGAGTGACCTGTTTGGGATGTACTGTTAAGGTTGTGTGCTCTTGCTTTCTAGGTCTTCCAAAACTGCGCAAGATATATACTAGAGTTACCAAATCCAAGATCGGCAAATGACGAGGTACAACGTTTTGAGTACACTGTAATAGTACTTAATAATCAATGGTAGAGTGAATCTTGGATCTATAGTTGAAGAAGAAATTATTGGTTCACAAGTTGAAAGCTCAGAAAAAGTGTTAATAAGTGGAAGTATCAACGTACTATCGGACATGTCGAGCGAGCAGTTTGCGAGATGTATGTCAAGCAGGAATAGACAAGAACTTATCCTGTGACTCGGCTCCTCATGTGAGTCTCTGTAGCTCAGTGGGTAGAGCATCTGACTGGTAGTCAGGGGGTTGTGAGTTAGATTCCCGTCAGTGACTCAGAATTTTTTCTGAGCTTTCGACTTGTGAATCAATAAGTACTTAATAATAATAACGATTAACAACTGTCTCCCGAAGGGGAGGAGTTATTCATCTAGCGCTAAGCACTGACCCAAGGAGGTGGAGGGGGTGGTTGTTTTAATATTTACTAAAACTTTTGGATTAAAGTTCAATTTGTTTTCAAAGAAACGTTATAATCAAAACTTTTTTCCTTCATGGGAGCCCGCGAAAAGAGATACCAGTTTTTTTCGTTTACAAGTAATAATTAAGATTATGATAATAAAAAAAGATAAAAAAAATCAAAAATAGTAACCGATCTGCCGAAGGGTTTACAGTGCAACCCTGATACAATGAAGTGCCAAGGGACTAGACGATTTTCTCCCTAATAACAGGGGCTTGTTATAAACAAAACCCCGATGTCTTCTCCACGGTTCCTGCTCGCTTTCCTCAAATCTCCAAATTAGCGTACGTATGTATAACGCCAAGATTAAAGTTTAAGATCAAAGACGACCGTATGTAAAAACGTTTGAGGTGATAGTTTGGAGTAGGTCTGGCTTCGATAGAGATTTTGTAAATAATAGATATGTAAATAATCGTTTTTAAGCGAAAATATCACGGCATGTCAGAAAAATCTCGAATTATTTCAGTGTGTGTGCTACCACAATATTTGAGGTTCTCGGAATGGCCGGGAAGCACAGAGTTCGAAAAGCGAATTATGTGTCTGAGAAGTCCATGCCATAAGATTTTACTTAGGCTCCATAAGATCCCCTCTTGCCCACCAAAACGGTCCCAACTTTATTTTCGGAAAAAATCAAACCATTACAACTAAATTCGTTTTCGCGTCTTCCTTTGAGGATTAGTACAATTCGTAACCAGTAATATTTTTGACACGTTAACATGAAAACGATCTCACACTAAATCAAAATTAATTAGCCTGACTCTGAACACACAGGTCCTTCGGAGTTCTGCCCCGCTCTTCATTAAATCAATAAAGTACCGAAGTGATGACGTCACAATTTTTTTTTTTTTATTTATTACATTTTGATTCCGAATTTGTGTAGAACGTCTGAAAAGAGGCGCAAATTTTAAGTTTTTTGAAAATCGGTTTAAAAGCGGCTGAGATATGAGCAGGTGAATATATAATTACCCCATACAAATCTTTGTAATTTTGGCTTGGATCAAGACTTTATGCTCCAAGCCAAAATCACAAAGATTTGTATGGGGGTATTTATATATTTACTTGCTCATATCTCAGCCGCTTTTAAACCGATTTTCAAGAAATTTGAAATTTAAGCTTCTTTTCAGACATTTTACACAAATTCGGACTCAAAATGTTTCTTTTTTTTGGTGTTGTTAACTTGTTACGTTTTTTTCATTGTTGCATAACTTACCAGTCATGTTATCATTGTTGTGTTGTTCGCAGCTGGTTTTCGTTAGCGAAAAGCTTCTGGTTGTGACGTCAGATGAGAATATGTATTTGTACGACATCGTAAATAAAAGAATGATCCTGCAGTTTGAGGGAAAGACCAGCGCACATACGTTGAAGAACTGTTTCGTGTACCAGAACAGCCTTTTAGCAATAAATGAACTTCAAACAGCACTTAACGGGTATGACGTCATATCTGGTAAGAAGATGTTCGAACTAACCGCTGGCCAAAAATATGCAATACACAGGTAAAACCCAAAACAAACTCTTGACTCATTTTTAGCCACAAAATATCAGTGAGAATTTAGAAGTTGCTCTTCTAGTGGGGTGTCAATTAATCCTTTCACTCCCAGTTGTATTTGTAAATTCTCCCAAATTCTTCCTTTTAAAGGTAGAGTTTTACTTTTCATCATTATTGGTCGGTCTCGTTTGACCAATTCTCGTTATCATATCTAAAAAAACACAAGGGTCTAACCGTTTCGATAAAGCCGATTTTGACTTGACCGATTTTTTTTATCCTAGATCAAATCCTAGGGAAAAACACATTTTGTTCGAATAAGGGGAGTTTCAAGCTAGCCGATTTCGAATTACTGGCGTCCTTTGTAATGCACGACTTTCTCAGGTAAAAGTATCAGTTTTTCTCCTCAGGTTTGTTTATACCATTGGAGGGCGCTTCTGCGCAGGAGGACTAAAGTGCACTTCCGTTGACCACATCAAGAAGCAGGAGAGTGCTGAGTATTCAGTGTGGGACGTAGAGAAACAGGTTCAGCTTCAGAAACTCAACCTGGAAGGCTTTAGAAGTAATTACGATGGTGAGGCTTGCAAGTGCAACATTAATGCTATCATAGCACTTGCTCATAAACGATAAAAAAATGAATCTCCCTTCCATTATGATCATGGTAATGATTATTGGCATGAGAACGACTGTGAACGTGATTGTGATATTGATTGACTTTGATTGGTATTGTTCCTATGATTATGATTGTGATTACGATTACAATTATGATTACTATTACGATTACGATTGTGGATGTGATTGTGATTATGACTGTGATTGTGATAATGATTATGATTACAATTATGATTATAATTGTGGCTGTGATCGTGCTGGTGATTATGACTCTGATTACGATTATGATTATGACTACGATTATGATTATGATTGTGATTGTGATTAGGATTACGATTGTGGATGTGATTGTGATTGACTGTGATAGTGACAATGATTATTATTACGATTATGAATATGATATATACCGTTACCGTGATTATGATTATGAATGGTTATGTTTACGGTTATGACAGCGGTTATGATTATGGTTATGATTATGGTTGTGATATGATTGTTTTCATGATAACAATTACGATTATAAGTACGATTATTTTCATGAGTATGATTGCGATTGTGATATAGATGATGATAATAGCGAGAGTTAAAAGAAACAGGTATTTTTCAACACTTTTTAATTGTCTTCTCCATTGATTTCCAGATCTGTGTCTTTCAAACGATGGCTGCTTTCTTCTGGATATCGCCTACAACCTAAGCGACAAGCTGTACCAAGTGGTCGTGTTTGACGTCGTTTCCGGTACAGTTAAACACCGCCCCGCGAACTCGGTGCATACGCACTCGGCCAACATCTCCAGCGAGGGACAGCACTTCGTGATTGGCTTTTTCGACGGTTCAATGAAACTTTACGACCTTGAGACAGGGACTTGCTTGAGGACTTTAAGGGCGCATTTAGGCGCAATCCATCAAATCTACACCACGAGTGACGGCAGTGTTGCCATGACAACAGCAGGAGGGCTCGACTCCAAGGACAGATCGATCAAATTCTGGGAAGTTAAGCAAGGTGGAATTTCCCAGCTCACAGTTTTTACACCTGATGCAAAAATCTCTTCCATGGCCATAAGCAGTGATGGTCACGTGGCTGCGTTGGAGTTGACGTCAGTTGTTCCGTTTTGGATGGCGAAGGACGGCAAGCGACGCCTTAGTAACCGGGCCTCTCCCGACCTGTTGTCAGGCAATTTTATTGTAGATCTCAAGAACTTCAACGTAGTACAAAAAGTAGTCGAGACTAAATAAGTTAGACGGAAAAAATCTAATAATGATGCAGATTTTTACAGAATTAAATCTTTCGTCCCCCTACATGTAATGCTAAATTCTCCCGCCAATAATTTTCCAGTTTCAAGTTAAGGATAATTTTGCTTTTCATCTTGGGTTTGTAATTGGTAAATTTTCGTTTTCTCGTTCAGAATCACCTAATTTGTATGAGTAATGTAAGAAGGAGAAGTAACTGGCTGAGGCAGAAAGGGTTCAATCTCGAGCCGTAGATAACCTCTACGGGCCATTGATGAACAAATTATTTTTTCAAAAATTTGGTATTTTTCAAGAGAAACTTAGTTTTGCAACACACATTACTTTCTATGCTCCAGGTAGGTAGTTTATTATAAAATTTACTTCGCAACAAAAATCCGAGTTGCATGAAAAAATTACATATGTATGTAAAAGTTAAAATTGCTCACGATTTACATTAAAATTTAGATATATATAAGTACCCGGAGGAGGAAGCGGGTACTCAAATACATTGACTATTCGGGTGTGTGCCGCTGATCAAGGCCATCCAGTCTAGAACAGGGTGAATAAATTTCGGAAAATCTGTCTAGAACAGGTTATAAAAATTTTCAACAATTGCAATCTGTTCAGCAGTCCACGGCTGCTAACACTCGCGCTTAAAATATTTTTGTTGTTCAGTCTTTAGTTCCGTCCTAGTTCCTCAGTGTGACTGTCATTTTAATGGCTGTCTTCATATCATTAGCATGTAGCAGTATATACATAACTGCTGATTTTTTAATGTCAATTTAGCTTTTGTTTTGATAGTATTCTTATAGGCGAACTTCTGTCTACAAACTGTGAATTTTAACATCGACTAACGAGCGGCAAAGCGTTGATATCGATACAGTTTGAAAACAACTGTGTTCATAATGTCAAAAGGAATAAGAAATCATTATCTACTTAGCCAGACTTTGTATAAAAACAATATTGAATTCCTTAGCAATCAAACTGTTTACTTGTTTACTTTTAAATATCGATCTATTACGTTCTTACACTCCAGTTTCCAAGCAAGGAAATCTTTGCTTTTAGTTCGGCGGCTTGATGTTCTTTTTGCTCAAACTTTTCTTTTAAAGCTTCGTTCTCTCTTAGTTTTTCATCTCGTAACGTTAAATATCTCTCTTGGTCAGCCTGCAGTTTGGCAATTGCTGCGTCTTTCGCTTGAATTCTCGCTTCCATCTCACGCAACGTATTCTCACAACGGTCTTTCAACCGCTCAGTTTCTTGTTGTAGTTTTTTCATTTCAAATTTTAACGCATCTTCGTGCTTCTTCGATTCTTTTATGTATCCATTCTTGGTACTTACCAAAGATTTTAACTCCTCGATCCTGTAGTACGCCATTGTCACCTGGTTCATTAATTCTGTTCGGTTTTGTGTCATTCCTCGTATATCTTCGTTTCTTTCGCGTATCTCCTTGTCGCGTTCATGTAGAAGCTCTCCGTATTCCGCCATATTTATTCGCTTCTTTTCGATCTTACGGTTTCTCGATGCTAAACCAATCCGCTTCTTCGGTGAGTCCATTTTAACTTCGTCTGCTTTGTTTTCATGCAGCTGCACGTTTTCGCGTCTTACAGTTTTGTTTTCCCACTCCTCATTGTAAACTAATTCATTGAAATTCAATGCTTGCCTCGCTTCATCAACTTCAAGCTCGGGATCGCTAAATTTCACCTTCTTTGTGTTATTTTGTGGGTTAGATATATCTTTAGTTCTGTCCTGCGTCAAGAAGTAGTGTTTAAGTTCAGGCAAACTGACGACTTTATCATTGCCACTCGTCTTGTCCGTTTGGCCAACGGGGAAATATTTAGCAGACGATTTAGCCACCGATGGATTAAGTGGGATTAAGGTATTTGCCATTTGTTCCACCGAAAGACTCGTATCTTTGGTTAGATGAGACGACATCTGATAAAACATGAATTATCAACAACTCTGTAAGTGTATTTCTGTTTGAAAGAAGTTTTGTTTGTTGTCCCTAGTCGCTCTTGTAGAAAAATGCCTTCAACAAACTATCAAATATCTCGTGATTGACGTCAGACAAAGTTCTTTTTAGACTGTGGAAGTGTTGACAATTCCTGTTGCCAGGCTTTTGACAACAAATTACAACAGGTAATTAGCGCACCGCCTCAAAGTATATAACAATGTATACAGTAAACACTTGCAAATATTTTTCTAAGGATGAAGGTAAAGTTTCGGTTTTGCAATCTTTTACGATTCTTTTTGTAAAGCAAAACAACAAACTAGATATGATAATGCAAATCCATTATGTTTTTTCCTTTGTGGTTTGTGATAGTGTGGACTACTTAGGGATATTTGCCTCTAACTTTCTTTTTTGCTCTTTTTACTCTTCCCAGATAACAGGTTAACATGTCTGTCATTTGCTTACGATGCCTGTCTTGAAGAAATTGTGTAGGATTTTCTTGCAGAAAATTTTCAACTTTGTTTACCCTTTACTCTTTACATCAAACTGCTTACAATTCAGTTTTTTTTTCTGCTGAGATTGAAAATTTGCACCATTTTTTGCAACAGTTAGCAAAACTTCCAAGCAGCATGCTTATGTGCGCAAACATCGGGGAAAACAAGTAAATATTTCTCATATAGTTCTTGTGCAAAAGGTCTCTTCTTCGGGTACGGCACTGACGAGCAACGAAATCTCGCAACTTATTAGTGCGAAACAGGTTAAAAATGGACGCTGCACGTTGTTAAACCCACACAAACTTGTTGTAGTTGGAATAATTCTGACTTAATTGGCGTGCTGACGACATTTTGTTGTGAGTCGAGTTGATCTGTGGTTATAACGCGCGTTAAACTTTTTTACAAATTTTGTTGCATGCAAAAAATGTTTTAAAATGAAATTTTTTCCGCGCGTTGTTTTTGCTTCGTAAATATGGCTTCAAGTTCTGGAGATGTTCGCGTAGTCGAAGGAAAAAACTCAATTCAACTTTTGAAGTCTTGTTCTGGCCTGGTTAACATCAACTTTTACTTTACTTCACAGAAACAATTTCCGGCTGCTGCTGCATTAAGATTAACAAACTAAACCAAAGTATACAAAAAACAAAGTATCACGGACAACATCACAACAACTTGCCTTCTGTTCGCCATTTTCTTCCAAATTACCCGCGAAAATATCAGACAACTCGGTGTAACAGCGGAGCTGGACCCCCCGCGTATTTGGACCCCCGGCCCGAATCTGCTTGCGGATTGCACCCTGATCCGCGGATTTGGACCCCCCGAATATTAAAATTTCATCGGTCCAAATTTCAACTTCTGATCTATTTTTGTTGATTCAAACTCAAAAGCAAGTTGTCTAGACTAAATTTATTTCTTTCGGACTTCTTTCAGTGCTTGACTTTTTAAATTCCCGATCGACAGGGACGCGTCTTATATCCGATATATCGATGTCTATATCGTAGATCTTGCTATACGATGTGTAGCAGAAATAGACACGCATTGAACACAGATGGAAATGCAAATTTGGGAGTTATACTCGGTGTGCTGTAGCAAAAATCGGCTGAAACTTTTCACGAAACTTTGGCGTGAACCAAGCCGACTTGAATTATCTATACGTTTTGTTAAAAACAAATCGTTGCAAGAGCTCGAGAAACATTATAATGCATGATAGATGTATAAAATCGCGCTGCATAACACAAAATGTTTTTGTTCCTTGTTATTTTTAAGACAATGCAATTAGTTTACATTGTGTTGTTGAAATCGGCGATTAATCTGCAGTTGGCACGCGACGGTGAGTGAAGTGAATAGCACAAAGGCAAGGCGCGCGTTATACTTTAATAGGTGAGACTGAAAGACAATAAAAAGTTAAGTCATGCTGCAAACAATTGAAATATATGCATGATTCATTCACTTGCTTGGTACTACCTTGCTGGTTTTGTTTATTTTTTTTTACTGTAAGCGCAAGATTCAAGATATATTGCAGTTACTTTGAAGAACTTATACTGGAGGGTCCAAATCCGCGGAGAGGGGGGG
>JAOBAT010042900.1:0-30265 GCA_026413305.1 Hydrozoanthus tunicans | reverse complement strand
AACAATATCGCAATTAGCACCTTTTTGCATTCCATTGCCGTTGACCTGCCTAGTTCTTACTCGGACCGCTACTTAATTTCTCACCTGACAAAAAACTTGACGATAGATTTGTGTTCTTCTATTGAACGTCTTCTCGTTTACCAAAATTAAGCCAAACTTGTCAATGGCTTTAAAACCTATTGCTAATATACCTAAACTTTATTTCTGGCCTCTTTTTGTTCTATGTTGTTGGTTCACCTTTAAGCAGAAACAAAACTCACAACAGGAAAACAGTAATAAAGAAACGTTGCTGTCAGGAACACCAGACTTCTAATATACAAAGAATTTAAATAAGCTGGACAAGTGCTATTCGTTCAACCACTTTGTTTAATTTGGTAGTAAGAGTGAAATCATCCCACAGAAACCACTGCAAAAAACCTGTTCCACAGGTCAGCCACATGATCTCAATTTGGTATTGCGTTATTAACTTCGTCTTTCAGGAAATGAAATCGAAACACTTCAAAGGCTGTGGAATTGGACAATGGAAATCATATCTCACGGGGTTTTTTTTTACCTGAGGGAAAATATCATTAAACTTCTTAATTACATTTTGCAACTTTTTATCCTTCGCAAAATCATGAAGCAGAAATCATCTCTTGCCAACACCGTTAAAAACAACGCAGAAATGATGGACCTTTGTGCATCATATATTTCGTCTCTCGGTGTATTGTTTACCTAATCGAGAGCCGTGACGTAAGTAGTGGAATGGGTATATAAAGCTTCCATTAACCTCTTATTAATATTTATTCATTAACCGAATGAGCTTACGTACTCAGCTGCTTTTTAAGCAACTTACTCGACTGGTTGATGAAACTGTAAGTAACCACACCATAGGGTGACCCAGCTAAGTCCTTGTCTGCATCAGTAGCAACTACCTTTCCAATTATTTTACTGTTGTCCTGATAGGATCCCTATGTAAAGAGATCAAGATTTAAAAAAAAAGTTTCGAACCCCATTTCCAGTTGAAACTATACGTTGTACTTACATGATTTATGAAAAAGTTTGTACCTGGTCTGTTAAATGTTTTACGTATATATATCAAAAATGGATAATTTTTTTTTAAAGATATATGTAAAATGTTTCTAATTTTTTAACATTTTACATATATCTTTAAAAACAAAATTCCATTTTTGATATGTATACGTAAAACATTTAACAGACCAGGTACAAACCTTTTTATAAATCATCATGAACACTGACCGCCCGAACAATATGTTGTACTTACATTGTACCTGTACTTAGGCACGCTGAATATGGTTAACTACTAGCCAAAACATGTCTGGTTTAAATCGCAAATGTGTTATGTTTTACCTAAAAGACTTTTGAACGCACTACAATTCGTCCAAAGTCCACCAACGGTGATGAGAGGTAACTTGGAGATGGAGCCCTCATTTGCATTTCCTTATCTATGGTAGCCATTAGCGAGTTTAAGATACCAGGACGGCAACACCTGCGACAACCTACACAAAAAGTTGCCAATCTTCATTTACACCTTTAAGAGAAACACTATCTGTCTCTCTCTTCACAAAACGGGCGAAAGAGAAAGCAAACTAGCCATATGTGATCGAAAAAAACAAGCAAGAAGTATATTTTCTGAAACCCGTTGTCGTGGGTTTTGTCATCATCGTATATTAAACTCTCTAATCTTAACATCACATGACACAACGAGGCGTAACACAGCAAAACACAGCAACAGTCTTGGTAAAGTAGCATAACACGTAAAACATACCTCTTCAACACTAAAGACGTACGTCCCTTCACTGAACACTGGGGTATTATCGTTAATGTTAGCAATTTTCACCGTCACCGTCGCTGTTCTGAAGAGCAAAATTGTAGTATTAAACTAATAAAACATAAAGATAACCTTAGAACTTAATAGTTGTTAGATGCTCAATTTGTCTAAACGAACGGAAGACAAGTCATTCAACAACACCGGTTGACTTTTAGAGTATTGTGTGGTGTCTTAGCCAAATCTTATGTGAAATGGAATTTACTAACTACTGTAAAACATTGTCCTTAACCGTTAAAAATCATTTCTGAGTAGCTACAAAACCGAGCTTCAGCAAAATTAAAAATGCTCTATTGCTTTTCAAAACCAAAAATCGATAAGTTTAGAGGTTGTTTTCAATCAGGAGCTTGCTTCAAGACGAATTGACGTAAACACGAGTAAACTTGGAAAAAAGCAAAGGCAAAATAAACTATTTATTAATGTAATTTAAATACATTTAGACGTTTTCTTAACAAGACCTTTGGCAAAATTTCTGGTGAACTTGATTTAAAACAACAATTGATGATTGCAACTCTTTAAGAGATTTTAAAGAACCGTTTGAGTATTGTCTTTGTATATTTTTAATAACAGCTATTCTGAAAAATAAGTGGCTATCAAAAAGCAAAGCAATCCTACAAACCCAATCAATGGCGAATTTCCCTTGTCCACAGCTGCTATTGTTAAAACGAACGACATTTTCTCTTTATCGTAGTCAAAACTGTTGGTCACCGACACCGTTCCGCTGGCTGCGTCAATGTTAAATCTCTGAGGAACCTAACAGTGAGGAATCACAACTACATTAGCCAGTGGAAGAACGTTACTATTTTTAGACCACTCCTACACCAACCTCGTTCCCAAACCCTTTTCTCTTCCTCCCTCCGCGAAGAGAAAAAGGAAAGGGCCCTGGGAGCGAAGTTGCTCCTAATTAAGGTTTTTTTAAGGAATTTTTGTTATATTTTCTCATGGTTTAATATAACTTACGTCGTCATTTCCTGCTATGATTCTGAACGATATTTCGCCATTTTTACCAAGATCTCGATCGTGACAAGTTGGGCTCAAAATGTTCGAGCCTGGCGCAATATCCTCCTTGACTGTAACGGTGTAAGCATCTATCGAAACAGAAGTTTGTACAACAAGGTAAATTCAGAGAGTAAGTTTTAGTTTAATGAATTAGTTTAATGAATAAGGGATCTTCTCGTTTAACTCGATTTTTTTTCGTTTCTTCAGTTTTACGAATACTTCACGTCACACTACCCTCATTTTTTCACCCCCTCTCTCATTCACTTCCTTTTTTAAGGAAGGAGGATGAAACCTGCGATACATTCGTAATCCGTCCTGGAGTTAAGCACCAGCCCAATTGGCCACGCAGGCAATAGAAATGATATAGCTTAATCATCAACAATAATACAAGGAGGGCCAGTATGAGGTGTAAAAGGTGTCTCAAGATGACTTACCAGGAGTAAACTCGGGTGGACTGTCATTCACATCAAACACTGTTATACTGACCTGCAAGATGGAAACAATCTGCGGTGAACATCGATCCAATTACGTTTGATGTTGGTATTTTAAAGCAACACAACTCAGTACAACGAAATGGCTTTGATTTATACCATCCTGGATTTCTTACATAAACAAGCAAGTGGTGAATTATATTTTTTGGTGTTCTCAGCACCATCATAATCATCATGCTTGGTTGGCACATATGACCATCACAAAGTTCTTCCACTCTTTCCTGCCAGCAGCTAGGAGCTGCACCTCGTCCCATGATCTCAGCCCCACCCCGCCTCTCTCTTGATCCAATGTCCTTCTCCACGTTGTCTTTGGCCTTCCTCGCTTCCTTCGTCTTTCTGGTGCCCAGGTCATTGCTATGTAAAATCACTCTCCCGATCGTGCCTGAACACGTGACCAATCATCTTATATCTCATCTTACACATTTTTTAAGCACCAGGCCCTTTCTAAAACCTTATCAAACTGGCAATATGGGAATGTCAAAGGGCTCGAAAAAACCCTTATTAAGATAAAAATGTGAATACGTAGATGAAATTAGGACTAAATTTAGTGGGAATCCTTCATACCATAGCAGTTGAGTTTAGAGAACTGTTCCCTTTGTCTTTTGCCATCACCTAGGAAACCAAAAAAAACAAGTGATACATAAAATTTTTACCTATAACTGGTTGGAAGGAGAAAACCTATAAACAACATTAACTTAAAATTTCAGTAACTTAAAGAGAAACTCCACTCAAAAACTATATTTATAAGTTTAAAAACATCCGGAAATGTACTGTGCGCACTGGCACGTAAGCCAAGTTGTAAAAGCTAGCTAGCCAGCTAGGATTCATGTAGTACATAAGAAAACTCTCACTACGTACTGTTAGCAGAAACGCAGTCTCGTTATTGGGAGGATTTCTATCGATGTGCGTTCGAACAGTTACCTTAAAGATAGCTTACAAAGTTGCAAGATTAACTGTAAGGGAGCCGCCATCTCGCGCTCGCGATCTAACCTGTGACATCACAACGTCAAATTGCAGTTAGTTTTCGAAGAAAAAATTTTTTAAAAGGAAAAACACTTTTATTTTAAAGAATGATTTTACGGAAAAGGCAAGAAGTAAAAAAAGTCCGAACAAGCACTGGAGCTAATTATTCTATTATGACGTCAAACGCAATGCAATATGGCGGCCTCCATGGGATTAACCAGCCGTTTTTTTTTTCAATTCTTCAGAATACTTACAAGCGAATAGCTTTAGAAAGTATATTTCTGGAATCCCGATCTGGCGTTTTTAAACATACATAAAAATTAGTTTTGGAGTCGAGCTTCCCTTGAAGTCAAAAGGCTGAATTGATGTCTCTGTAGTACCAGCATGAGCAATTAAGTACTACAATACAATCCATTTCATATCCTTTGTTATTTGTTACTTTACATAAGATTCTCTACGATATTATATTCAAAGTTGTATTTTTTTATATATTCCTAATTTTAAAAAAAAATTAGGGTGTAAAATTTTAAGGAAAAGACCTAGGACCTAAGTTAACCGTAAGGTTTTCAAGAAAGGTACTTGTTAATCGTTTAGTTTAGAAAATCAAACAATAAGCTTAAACTTTTTTTATTTAGTTTTCAAACGGTTTTCTCACTCGATCGGACAAGTTCTGCACTTTCTACTTCCATACGCATTAGCGGCGGAACCGTGATGGGGGGGGGGGCACCAAAAAATTTTAGGTTTACTATAATAACTTTTAAAAACTATAAAAACTTTTGAATAGGAGTTTCAAATCTTATGACAAACTACTACAATTTCAACTGTGCCCCCCCCCAATAATTTTTTGCTTCCACCGCAGATAATACGTTAATCATAGTTGTACTTAAGTTATCGCTACGGTACGCACTCACACATAAGCCAAGTTATAAAAGGTAGCTAGCCAAGCTAGGATTTATGTAGTATAATGGAAAACTCTTTTTACGTACTGTTAGCAGAAACGCTGTCTCGTTATTGGGAGGATCTCTATCGATGCGCGTTCGAACAGTTAGCCGGCCACTGCTTGGGTCAACCATGAACCTTCCAAGTGTGTTGCCCTTGATAATGGAATACTCGATCATCCTGTTGTGACCGGAGTCTCGGTCGCTTGCTCTCATGTGAAGGACCTCCGTTCCGAGGGTGATGTTCTCAGGTATTGTTACTGAGTATAACGGTTTAGAAAACAAGGGCTGGTGGTCATTGATATCCTATATCAACAAAATTATTGGCATCGATTGTTTTGTATAGACTGTTTTGTTAGGAAAAATAAATCTCACAGCAAAAAGACTGTCAAATTATGTGCTACACAATATACTCAAATAATACTATTCTAAAAAAGGATTATAGAAATTCGAAAATGCAAGTTTTATTTACCAAGAATATATTAAAGATTAGTTGAAGTTATAGCGTTTCATTGCATGATTGATTGTAAAGGACTTTTTCATTATGTATTTGTTCTAGAATTGGGAATATCGAAGACTCTCGTTCTGCACAGTTTTCTGGTGTTGAGGCTTTCGGCGGGAGAAGTGTGTCCAGCTTGTGGTGTGACTCGATTGGTATCAACTCAAATAGGTCGTTACACACCTGGCAAACGAGTTTTAAAATCAGCTGCCCTAAGATACCTCTGATTAATTCTTAATTATTTTAATAGCATTTTCATTTCTTAGCAAAGTTAGTTCTTTTAGCAGTTTTCCTTCCCGAGCTTTCTCTTGCCCAACTTGTTGTTCATGCATTGGAATACTTGTTATTGCTTCGAATTCTGTAAGTCTGTTTGTTTAGTGCTTCTTTAATGTTTTACAATGGCCATACTTGAATATATGATTCTAGATTCTAACCACCAACTCTTCATCCCCGTTTCTGTTGGTATTTAGCATGCAGACAATAAGACAGAATTTCAATAGTTTTCGGGTTCACCACACAAATAACAACAAATCCAAAACTGACCTGAACAAACACTTCAACAATGGCAAAATCGTAGAACACAGTGCCTAAGTTGCTGTTGCCTTGAAGATCAGCAACACGGACCAGTAGTGTATATTCACTGTGCTTCTCTCTGTCAAGAGGTTTAGCAGTGGAAAGCATCCCCGTCTTGGGATCGATGGCAAAGCTGTTGTCCGTGTTACCACTCTGTATGGAGAAGTGGAAGGCCGAGTTGATGCCAACATCTGCATCACTTGCCTACGGAAAAATCAAAAATGTTAAATCAATACAGTCTTTCTTTCTTATAAGAATATTGTTGTTCTAGCCAAGGTTGAATTACTCCTATTTTTGCCGATTTCAGGCTGAAATATACCTGTATTATTCTTAACAATAGACGGATTTCAGTATGACGTTATTCTTTATATTTTCCTCATTAACTTAAGTCAAACTTCACCATTGAGACAAAATAAATCCAAAATTCGATAAGGTTTCGAAAAGTTAATAATTGTTGAAACAGAGTTTTAGGTCGATAAATTACAAAGTTTGTTTGGCTGGGTGGCAAGAGTTGCCTCGACTCCCTACATTTACTGTAAATTCTGAAGTTTTAAAAGTTCATTTCTCTGAAAGTGTATAATATATCAAGCTAAAACTTTGACTGATTATAAACCGCGCTTAACTTTATCGAGTTTCCGACTAATTTTGTTTCAATGTGGAAATTGGATTTATGCCTTTATTATGTAAAAAATTAAATCCGCCAGTAGCGTTTCAGGATGAAGTGTTTGGTTTCTAGATCTTATCACGTTACATCGTGCACGTGCGAGTGAAAGTTCTTCGTTTGTTGGCTAGTTTTGTGGTATCGTCGTATCGAAATTGAGGTATTTTGATTGGCTGACACGCGTGATCCTACATCAGCTATTGTTTTCTTGGCCAATAGTAGGAAGCCACCGTTCTTGAGATCATGGAAAAATATTTCGTGTTAAGAGAAACGAGCTTTTTTAACACTGCTATCACGAAGTTTTCGATTTGAAAGTAAAATCGAACTAGCTGGAATCACGGTACAAAACTAATTGCCATTTTGACGGTAACACCATAATATACTGACGACGTTGGAAGAAAAGTTATACATTCATGCATTTGGCTCCATCGCTGCGCCCAGCTAGCCGTCAATATATTTTGTGGTAGTGCTATCCCAAAATCATAGTTAATTTTTACAATCACGACTAAATACCTCTAGATTCAATACAGCCTGGGGGCGTTGTTGCTCGACAACCGCTGCTTGGTAATGCCGCTGACCAAATACTGGTCGATGATCGTTGATGTCTGTCACATTAATGTAAACTTTGACTTCACTGTTATATGGTGATAAGCCATTGTCTTCAGCTATTACCACGATAGTATGTGTGTCACCTGTTTCCCGATCTAGAGCAACCGCTGTTCTAATTTCGCCAGTTTTGTTGTCCACAGAAAATCTGAACATAAAATTGTGATAAAGAACAGAAATCATATGAGTTTTGACAGAGAGCTCAATTGTTCTCTTAAAAGGAAGCTCCACTCAGTAGCTAATTCTTATATGACGAAACACAACTGTTTCGGATTCACAAAATTGTAGTTTTGAGGACGTTTCCTCAAGCCGCATCCTTAAATAATAAGAATTTTCTTAGTCTTGTGTGTGACATTTAAAATTGATATTTTTGCAAAAACATGACTATCTGAAGTAGGAAATGCGTTGCCAAGTTAAATCAAACTTCACAAAACAAAAACGGCGTGAAGCAAAGTTCCACATGTGCAAATATGAGAAGACCTGTATCTAGAAGTATTTTCACATAGTATAGATAGGAAGTCAAAGCTAGGTATGAAATGGAGAGCAAAAGAGATCAAAGACTCTATACAATCGATCAGTGCATGGTCGTTTGTCTTTAGTACCGGATTATAAGGATGAATACTTTGTCTGTTCATGTGTATACTGATCTTGATCTGCTTTCCTATTACCAGTACTTACTTTGCATAATCATACACGGGCTTTAGTTTATAAGTAATGTCAGCATTCGATCCTTCGTCACTATCCGTGGCCTGCAAAGGGAAATGGGAAATAAATGAGTACAGTTACCAAGGACTCCTTCACAATAATAGTTGCTATGCAACAATGGCCCATTTCTGAATTACACTCCGCTGCACACAAACACAGCGCTGCAACCAAGTTACGTCATAAATCAAAATGGCGGCGCGCGGGAAATTCAAACAAAAAAACTGATCAAACTAAATTGCTTGGAATTAGTTATAAGTGCAGAATTATCAAATTTGAGCTGATGATACGAATTAATGTTACACACTGGAGTATTTCTTTAACTGTGGCAAAGAAACTTAATCCAGTATGTCACGTGACCACCTTCACTTACCACAACAAAACCGACCCGATTGCCCAGTCCTCCCTCGTCTACGGAGAAATTGTATCCTTGTGGTTGCGAGAAAATTGGCGAATTATCGTTTATATCAAGCACCTTCACTGTCAGGGTAGAAACGCTGGTCTGTCAGGGTTAAGAAAACAACAGTTGATCAGCTGTAAGGCACTACAAACCCGTGCGTAGGATAAACATCTGTTGCGCATGTGCACGGGTTACAAAAATACAAAACTGATTCATGTTTTTAGGAAGACGTACGCTAAATATGTAAGAACACAATGACTTGACTTTAATTCCTAATGTTTCTAAACTTAGCCATTAAGCAGCCTGTCAGTTTAACGCACAAAACATTAAAATCTAACTGATGAAGTACTTGAACAAGTGCGACAATCTCCAACAACGTGAGCTTTTATTGCAAAACTTCAAAAAACAAAAACTACTCTAGTCAGGATGTGGTTCCCACATTTAAAAATAAGAAGATTTTATTATTTACGACCTTAAGAAACAACTTATAAATTACCAGTCTTTCTTTTTTTTAAAGAATAAAACTATTTCTTTGATTGACAAGAACATTGTGCAAACTTGTTTACAAAACGCTATGAAGTTCTAGAACAGTTTACGGGATAGGACAATGTTCAAGAAATTCTTTTGCTTTTATATTAATGCTCGGACTGATTAATAATCACAAAATTCCAGAAGTTTTCCAGGAGTCTTCCAGGGTGGGTGGAGCATTTTTCCAGGATTCGAACCCTTTTTTAGTGAAATCAAAGAAAACTTTGGTGTTTTGACGAAGTGAAAAAAACGCGAATCTAAAGCTTGGAAAGTTTTATCTTTTAGCACAAACGTATTCTAAGTCATTCTTAACAAAACTCCAAGAGCATTCCAGGAGTGCAAAAAAATACAATTTTCCAGGAACTGTCCAGGGCCCTTGAGATAAGTTTGCAATTTTCAAGAGTTTTTCAGAAAATTTAGGGGCTGAATAGCCAGCTCCGTATATGTACAGTCTGCGACAGTTGGGGCAAGTAAAAAAGAGTTAGCCCCAGATAAATCCAACTGTGAGCACCATTTAAAGTTTATTTGATGTCCAACCAACCACTCCCGTAACTTCAAACCTCTATCAATGGCTTGAATACTAAGAGTATACACAATGTCTAATCAGTCACTCCCTCACCTTCAAACCTCCATCAAAGGCCTGAAAACTAAGAGCACATACAATTTCCAACCAGCCACTCTCTCACCTTCAAACCTCCATCAATGGCTTGAATTCTTAGAGTATATACTGGAACTGCTTCTCGATCCAAGGCCTTCGATGTCTTTAACACTCCACTAGCAACAAACAAAAAGATTAGTAATACACTAAATGAACACATAAAATTTGTAATTAAGAGTAGAAGAACGACACAGACACGTGCGTAAATACATAATTTCTTGCACACGCATTACACGAATATGTCGGCGGCGCAGTGGCCGAGCGGTTAGCGTGTTCGACTCGTAATCCTAGGGTTGCGAGTTCGAGCCCCGGTCAAACCACTGTGTTGTGTCCTTGAACTAGACACTTTACCCGACTTGCTCTAGTCAGATCAGCTGTGTGAATGAGTACCAGTTCTGCTGGGAGCTAACCTGTCCTCACCTGCTTTTAACACTAAAGGAACCGAAAATAGGCGCCGGAGAGAGAATTCTTATACATAACAGGCCTTATTCATGTTGACGTCAAAATAGTCAATTTCACCCCCAAGCCTCATATTCAAGAAACTATAGGTATGAGCATTTTGCACTTGCAAACCGTGTTCACGAAGGAATGCTTTTCATTTGTGGGCGCTTTAAGATTTGATTTAAAAAATATTCACACTATCGTGATTCGAAAGCAAGGCTTGGTGGTGTTTGACGTAAACATGCATAAGGCCAATTCCAAGCTGATCTTCAATTTACCTTTTTGGTTATAAGTTTAATAAGTAACTAGTCATTCACTTTTACTTTGAGCTACAGTCAGCAGTATTCTAAAGAAGTAATTATACTTACTAATTTCATGTGTACCACTATCTAATCTATCCACATTACAAGAATTCGTGACACTTACCTGTTAACGTTAATAACGAACATACTCCCCACATTCCCTGACAAAATGCTGAACGTTATAGCGGCGTTCACTCCCTCGTCTACATCAACTGCCTAAAGAGTGACAGGAAAAGATTAATTAACGCTGCAAAGCTATCAGGGACCTTAAGCAACAAGAACGACATCGTCAACGAGGATGGAAGAGAACAATAGTGAATACAATAGCTGCACGTTGGAATGCACCGCGCTGGTCACCTGGGCGCCGCCGTCTTCAAAATTACAACGTGAAAACCTTAGTTCTGAAGTTTTTACGGCTATGAAAACGCCCAATCAAAAATTTTGTCAATCTTCTTTTATCTTTAAGAAAAGCGATTTCATCTTTTACTAATAACAAAGCAAAATTCGGACAAAAGAGAAAGAAAACTAGCCACACGTGGCGGAAGAAATCAAGCAAGAAGTGTGTCGCAGGGCTCGAACCTGTCGACATGATTTTGCTCGGACATACGCGTTTCTGGCCGGACAAATTTAACCCATCTCAACTAGTTGCAATAGAAGCTACATAATCTTTGCAAGTTGCATGATCTGTGAACCTTTCAACACCGGATAGCAGTCACGACTGACAATTGGAAATTTTGCAACAGTCTCAACCATTCGATTCCCTTTTAGGGAATATGACAACTGTAGTTGAATAATTTCTAACCATTATTGTCAATGTCTCAAAATTGAATTTCCCTTAGAGTGCAAACGACCGGACAACATGTCCGGTAGTCCACAGATATGCCCGGACAATGCTCGATTCTGACCGGACTTGTCCGTTGACCGGCCGTTATTTCGAGTCCTGTTGTCGTCCTCGTTGCTTAAGGTCCCTACTACTGCGTACAAACGCCAGCCTCTGGTCGGTCAAATTAACTGCTGTTACAAAATTAGGCAGCTATGCGTTGACCACAGAGGTTCCAGCGCCTGTCAAATTACAACTGTTTATAGATGTTTGCTGAGTGACAGATTAAAAGCGCCGACGTACCGTCACTGTAAAAACGCTTGTACCACTGGCTGCTACCTCCGACACTTCTGTCGCATTTGGAAGCGATGTAAACGAGGGTTTATTGTCATTTTGATCTCCAATGATTACTTCCACTGTGCATTCACCGAACCTGTAAAAGTAAATTGTTGATCAGGGTACGAGAAGACTATGGGCTAACCACCATACCAACTGGACTATATAGCTTAACGCCGCCTGGTTAACTAAGTTGCCAAGTCATTCTTTCGTGCGCAAGGCCCTGATTTGAGTCCCAGCGCCGGAACTTCACTCAAGGTCTTGAAATAACTGAACAGAGAAGAAGCTGCTGTTTTTCCTTTTCAGTGCATCTGCAAAAGGTTAGAGCTTCGCGTCTTCTCGGATGAGAACATTAAACCGTACGCTCTCGCAGTCCAACAATTGTGTTGTAAAACCTGTTGAGTTGTTCGAAGGAGTAATAAACTAAATAAGCAAAGCCTCACGGCATAAGGTTATTTGCGAGAGCTCCCATTGAATATCATTGGTATTGCCAGCCTTAAAGCGTGTAACAAGGTTGCATACTGACAAAATAAATCAGTGACACAATAGACCTCGTGTTTTAGCTCCGTCGCCTTAATATTGGTACTGGGAGATGGGGAGGTTAAAACTTGAAGCTCTAGAAGGGGTATTTTCTTCTTGTTCGGTATTGCACTGACATTGTGAAGAGACTAGCTCGACTCAATATTCGTCTCTTCCTATTTAGTTTTTTCTTTCATTCAAAATTACTACTAACCTTGCCTGGCCGCTTATTGGTTGGTCAGTTGCTCTTACAGTTATGACGTACTTCCCCTTGAATTCCCTGTCAAAGATGGTAGTCGTGTTGATGATTCCAGTGTGCCGATTGATGCTGAAGCTCTTGTAGTCACTCTTATTGTCAGGTACCAAGCTGTAGACTGTTTCCGCATTCCTCCCTGCGTCCGAATCAGATGAGGAGATCTGCAAGTGAATAACAAATGTTTAGTTTACTCATAAGATCTCTGACTGCCAAGCGTTAGGCTTCGGGTTCGATCCCGGACAGGGGTTGAATATTTGTGCATTCTCTTCCATCGGCGGCGCAGTGGACGAGCGGTTAACGCATTCAACTCTTATCCTAGAGTAACGAGTTCGAGCCCCGGCCAGACCACAGTGTTGAGTCCTTGAGCAAGACACTTTACCCACTTTGTTCAAGTCGACTCAGCTGTATAAATGAGTACCAGTTCTGCTTGGAGCTAACCTGCGATAGGTTAGTGTCCTGTCCAGGGGTAGTCAAAGACTCTCTTCCGCTTAACACTGCAGAAACCAGAGGTAAGCGCCCATGCAATGAGCCACTCAGGTTCGAGAAAGGACTTAGCTTTAGCATCTTCCGCAGACAGGAAAGTTAAAGGCGGACTCATCAAGGCTAAGAGCCTGTTTGCGCGTAATGGAAATCTTAATTTGCCTCCAATTTATTGCGAAATCAAGTTAGGTGATTCTATGGATTGCAGTTTGAAGCGCTAGCATTTTTTCCCGATATAGAGCGAAAACGGATCGAATGAGCCGAACTCCCCTGTCTGTTTGGCTGTTTACGCAGAAAAGGATGTCCCTGCTAGAAGATACTTGTTATTTTGAACTAATTGTAAAGTTTAGAGTAATAAGCTGAATAGTGTAATTATTTCTCATGAAAGTTCTCTTACTTTGGTAACAAATGTTCCATTTGAGTTGTTTTCTGTGATCGTTACTTTATAGACGGACTGGCCACAGCTTGGGTTGTTGTCATTCACATCTGTTATGTTCACCGTGATAAACGTTGAGGCCTTAAAGCGCTGGGAAGTTTGGGTCTCCTGTGCAACTGCCTAGATTGTATATGGTGTAAGGTAAAGCTGGGTATCATGTGTTATAAACTAGATTGAATCTAGATTAAGGTAAATCTGGGTCTCCTGTAGATTAATATTAATATGATTAATATGCACATTTAATATAGTTACCTGATTATATTATACAGCAAACAGAACTTATATTCCTAAAGAAATAAACAGAAGAGCAGCCAAGAGCAGAGTTGTTTTGAGAGTCAATAAGTAAACTAACTTTAAAAGAAATGTCTGACAGGCATGCATGTGCTGATAGGAAAGTAAACTGACTGATCTCTATGGCCCAGGTGGTTTCTAAATCTTTCTTATAGGTTTCTGGATGAGGAGGAATGGAGCTCTTGTATAAAAAATGTACAGAACTTAATTAATTATGTTGTTTAGAACCGCTGCATAGTATTTCTCACTAAATCTTTGGCTGAGGGTAAATTCTTAACTGACATGACATAGTTAAATCAGTTGAGTCTTACCTCAAAATAATATTGGTTTTTCAGTTCTCTGTCGATAGCACCACTTACAAGTATGTATCCTGTGCTGGTGACAGTAAACTTACTCTCTGCTCCGATTAAACCATACGCAAAGGTGGCATTTTCACCCTGAAAATTAAGTGTGCATGTGCTTAACTTGCATAACTATTGTCAAACAATATAATTATTGATTTAATAACAATAATTTAATGTTATCTAAAATTAATGACAAGATGAAAAAAATTGATTAATCATAGTACAAAGTTGTTTAAAATTCTATGGATCACTGTTTAACATTTTTGTTACTGAGATTCAATTTCATACGATTGTCATTTGTGTTTAATTATTGGTGAGACCAATGTGCAACACAAGTCAAATTGACCTTTGGGTTGTTTCTAGATACAAACATGGTTGTAAGCAAGCAAAAAACACATTTCCTGTGTCTATGCGCTAATAGAAAAACCAAGTTTAAAAAGCATCAAATTAAAATCACTGTTGTGGTCACAATTGTTTCTTTGTTATTTATCACTAACATTGTCATTATCATTACTGTTGATAACTGTTTTCATCAAACTGTTACTTTAATTGTTAGTTGTTGTAAATACTTTATTATTTTATAGCTCTACATATTGTCATTGTTATCAAATTTGACGAGATAAAAGCGTTATTAGTACAACTAATTAAAGAACTTACCAAGTCTGCATCTTCTGCAGTCACTCGAAGCACTGTCAGCCCTGAGGGTGAGTTCTCTGGGACAATCCCCTCATATGGACCATTTATAAACTGAGGTGAATTGTCATTCACATCTCCTATTGCTACTGACACAGTAGCATAAACAGCCTTGTGTGTTGTGGATTTGGCCTGAAACAGAGTAATGAAACATTAATAGAACTAACATTACATTGACCTGTTGACTCAGTGACACAATAAAATGCAAAGAAATTGTAGTCAAATGGAGCTAGCAATTCAAACAAAACCTGTATCAAAGATGTAAAAAACCTATGCGCCCTAAAAATTGATTTGCCACTGCTTAATGTCCATTCCACTGGACAATAAGAAGGGGGGGGGATTCCAAGGGTTGCCATGCTTTAAAATAGAGGCAATACTATCAATGAAAAAATTGAATGAATCAGTATGATTTATATTTGAACATATCATCAATCACAATTGCGACTGTGGGTTCAGTTCCAAAAGTATCTGATCCAAGGTGGTAATTGTAAAAAAAAATTAATGTTCAAACTTTGATGTGTGGATGTTAAGGAGCGGGGGGGGGGGGGGGGGTAAGCCTTTAACTTCCAATGGGAGTTAAGCGGTGCCAAACCAATTTAAGGACGCCCCCTAAAGATGAACTAAAGGATAGTTATTGTTCACTTGTAGAACCAGCACCAGTGAGCATTGAGTATTACAAGTCCAACAGTCCAGTAGTTGCAATCAATTAATACATTATTAGTTTGACTTTCCAAATAAAAACCAGATTTGTTCTAGATAGCAATTTCGATATAAGCTGAAAAATGTGTTTTAGTACCATCAAAATTTTTTGTTCAATTTTTCTATAGAAATCAAAACAATCCAGGGAACCGAACGTACTCAAGTATAACAACTCTGTAAACTAAGTCTAAAGATTTACATTAAACAATTCATTTCCCATTTAATTCATTAAGTTTCATGAATATTTAATACATTACATTCATGAATATTCAATACATTACATTCAATAACTGAGCTTTCAGTTTGCCAGCGAAATGAAACCATCAAAACATACAAAGAAATAAAAACACTCACTGTCATTAAGACATTATAAACAGCTGCGTTTCTCAAAAATACCTACCCCAACTCTTAAGAGATACGAGGCTCTCGTCTCTCGATCCAGCGGGCCATTTACACTGACTGCTCCCGTCTGGTTGTTGATAAGAAATGCACCACCTACATTCGTTTCTTAATTTGCGCAGAAAGAAAAAAAATTAAGAACAATTTATGGTGAACTAGGTACATTCTCGCATCCATTCTCGTGTGCAATGGATAGAACTTTGAACAAAGGGTGCTGTGAATGCCTTTGTTTTTGACACAACGCACTATGAAAATAATTCTTAAGTGTTGCGGCTTAAAGTGTAATCACAGTACTGGCCATAGAACATCTTTTGCTGCAAATTCTTAACGGTAAAATAATAACACATCAAGTTCAATCTTTCCGCCATTTTTTGAACAAATTGCGAACCAGTCTTCCTCCGTCAGAGGCACTTACCACAGGAAGCCCAATCTTCCAAAAAACTCCTATTTACTTAATTCATCAGTTTTTTTCTCAAAAAAACGCCCCTTACCTTGGTCCATCAAATACTCAACAGGAGCATTCAGAACGAGATCTCCGTCACGGGCGGTGACTGCCACGACAAACGTCCCCTTGGAAACGATATGGGAGTTAGTTGCTTTACTTAGTATTCCTGTTTGGCGATATCGAGACTTAAAAAAAAGGGAATTGAATCATATCTAAGCTTTTATGTTATACTAGACGCAACTCCTTTTTACTTCACTTATTGTATGTCAGTTTTATTGCTTTAACACAGCAACCTTTATCATTTGAATTATCATTGGTGTAATACACTTATTTCGTCGCTTCACCTGATGACCAAGTCCTTTAATGCTATGTAACAAAAAACTGTGTGGACTACTTTAGTTACGTAAGCACAACTCCACAATGTACACGTATAATTCGGGTGCTCATGCGCATTGTAGCTCGATTTATAAAATAGAACAGATATTATGCACGTTTTGATTGGCTGCAGTGCTGCACTCCAAATATGAATATCTAGAGTGTGTCTGTATACGTCATCGCGCGACTTAATAGGCTGGCTGTGTGGCTTATTTTCTTAAAAGAACTATAAAACTCGCTTGCTTGTTCTGTTCATTGATAGAAAGACGCTTGAATTTTTTAGTTCACCAAAGAAGTACTAGTGGAAGAAAATCTCGCTTGCGGCCCGTTTTTTTCCCCTGAGTTGTTTATATTTCTATCTTATAATCATTATCACTTATTACTAGTCCTTGTAGACCCCGTATGTATCTCAAAACAAATTTTAAAAACGTTTGGAGCCATCTGTGCCGCACAAGCACACTTTACACTTTTTTGATTTTTTTTTGTTTATAGTGCATGCTCTTCTATCTTTCTTCTTACCTTAAGTTTCAGTTCACTTTTTTCTACACTACTGTAAAAGACTCTGTTATAAGGAATACACTGAGTAATTCATTGTAAAAATAAACTCGTTTTACCTGAGGTGCATTTTCAGTCACTTTAGCCGAGTAAAACGTTGGGTTGAATACAGCCGGTAAATCGTCTGCATCTCGGACTTGTACCGAAAGGGTTGTGGTAGCGTTGAGCCCGCCATCTTTCCCGCCGTCCTGTGTAAGGCAACGTTTAATTTATCATTAGAATAAATTTTTAATTTTTATCAGTTTTAGATTTGCAAACCATATATAACAGCATTGAATTGCCTAAGGTGAGAGTTTTCTAATATATATAAAGTAGTTAAAAAATTTTAGGACTTTAACGGGAATCAAAGCCATAACGTGCACTGATACCGGTGTCAAACTTCTGGTTAACTGGTTGATTCATTTTCTTTTAACTTTCACTTAGCTGCTGATAATGAGTATATCAGCATATTCAAGCCAATTACTCTTTGAACTCCCGTTGCTTATACCCATAAGAAAAACCATTCGCATGCTTCTTTGGTCTTTTTCCAAAAATTGCAGATTACTAATTTCAGCTCAAGATTTCCATCAGTTGGGGATACTTTTTGCAAGGGCAATATGGAGCGGGGAGGAGGGAGCTTGAACAAGTAGATTTTTGCCCTAGCTTTATTCAAACTCTTTTTGAAGTTATTGAGTCAATAGTGTTTGCATGGTCCAGAATTCCTAACCTTTCTATACAAGACTGTGCCCATCGGAACTTAAAAAATTGGCTCAAGTAACATATACTAGTCTCCCCCTTCCCGCCTCCCTTTTCGGCCATCTAGACTTGCAATTGTAGAACTCCGCTACCTTTTTCGTTTACATGAGGCCCATATTGGCCAAAATTTAAGAAAAAATATGAAAAGGCCCGGTAGCTGGTTCTTCTAAAAATTTACTGAGCTTCGATCTTTACAGAAATGATTCGCATTCGCCGTACACGTATACTTACCCCAAAGTTAATTCCTTACAATGCACATGTATTGCAATACCTTGGGCTTAGTTTTTATTCGATTTAAACCACACGTATACATTAGAACAATTTAAGAACAATTTCACACTAAAATTGCCTAAAAATAAAAAACGAGGTTCGGCCGAATTTACTCGCACTCAACGCAATATAATGGTTTTGAAGACAAAAAGGCTTAAGAGGGTGATTCGAAAGCAGCGTGTTCTCTTAGAATAATGCATTTGTGTTACCTTGGCAAAGAATATTTTACCTTAGCTAATATCTGTAACGTGTAACTCTTCACGGACTCGTAATCCAAACTTGTGACAACAACAACCTGCCCAGTGTACTGACTGATAGCAAAATGATTACCCTGTGAATAGAGAGAAAGAAAGAGATAGTAACACTGCGGCGCTAGATATAGACAAACAATACCACAAAACAACAAACAACTGGAACAAGCATTTTAGAAACATCAAATGGCCATTTTTACACACAAAAAAATTTCATAGCTTTAACTTCTAAAATATTCATGAAGGAATTAAAGCACTATCATCTTCCGTATACCAACTTAAGAACACAACTTTACCTATATTTTCATCTTCTTCCTCATACATGTTAGTTCTCTTCAGTCTTGTTCTCGCCCTCATTCTTTTATCTGATACCCATTCTTAGTATCATCATCATTATCATCCTAATCATTATTATCCTCATAAACATCCCAAACATCTTCCTCTTCCTTGTATACATCCTCATTCCAACTCTCATCCGCGTCCCAAACCGCTTCCTCATCTTCATCTTACCCGTATCTTGAACCCCATCCTCGTTCCAGTTATCTTCCTTGTCCTAATCCTCGTTCTCATCCTCTTCGTCATCCTCTTCCTCGTTGACTTATTCCTCGTCATCTTCCTCATCCACAACCGCATCCTCATTCCACCTATCATCCTCGTCCCCTTTTTCATCCTAATCTCCATCCTCATTCCAATTATCATCCTTGTTCTAATCCTTGTTCTCATCCACTTCGTCGTCCCCTTCCTCGTCGACTTTTCCTTATCATCTTCCTTATCCACATCCCTATTCCACCTATATCATCCTCGTTCCCATTTTCATCCTAATCCTCATCCTTATTCCATTTATCATCCTTGTCCTAATCCTTGTTCTCATCCTCTTCGTCACCCTCTTCCTCTTCAATTTCTTCTTCATCACCTTCCTCATCCACAACCCCATCCACAGTCCACCTATCATCCTCTTCCCCATCCTCTCCCTTATCCTACTTCCCATCTTTACCCTCATTCTGATCCAGATCCCCATTCTTATTCTAACTATAATCCTCGTCCTATCCTCTACCTCATCTTTATCTCCATCAGTCATTCATAACCTTATCCTCTTTAGCATCCCCATATTTTTACCCAACTCCGTCCAGTTCTGGTCCAGAATGTCATACTCGTCATCTGCCTACAATCCCTATCTTTACCCTGAGTCTCATCCATATTCTCATTCCAATTATCATTCTCATTATCCTTCAAAAACATTAGGACTTTAAGTCCCATGACCTAATTCCCAGATGACCAAGCTCAGTTGGCTGGAGCGACGTTAATCTGTTTCGTGACCATGGGTTCGAATCCCATCGAGGGTAGAGAATCTTTTCTTTTTCCTTACAGTGGATTTACAAAGTTCCTAGTTGATGCTGTACTTGGACGAACACTGAATTATTCCCAAGTTGCAAGGCCTCGCGCAAATTTGTGTTTTAAATACGTACATGCCACAGCAGGACAAGACTATTCTTATATCAGGAACTCTTTTCTTACCTCATTTCTCCCGATAATAGAGTAAGTTACAAGAGCGTTACGGGATTGATCCTCATCTGTTGTTGAAACCTGGAATACAGGAGTTCCTTCCCCAACGTTCTATATTGAGGAAAAAAGAAACATATAGATTCATTTGCTGTCTAGATCTTCCTTTATTCTTCTGTCCGACAACAATGTAAAGCGTAAATCTTCTTCTCACAAGCTTTTCGGCAGCTATAAAGTCCTCGTTAAGTGAGTTGAGTTCTATTGTGTGAAACTTCATTTATGTGTAGATATATATCTGTTTTGGTTGTGGTATGTCATTTTCTGACTTGAGAAAAAAATTGACGGTGTATAACTAACGTTTGACGGAAGAAAACAGGAAGGTGTGAGGATTCTTACTGCACCCAAACAAGAGGGGCTACAAGAGATTCAATAGATGTCACCCATATTTAAGAAAACACCGCAAACCAATGACAAAAAAATAAAGACGACACAGCATGCAAAAAACGCAGTTTTTAAGAAAAGATATTAAAGTTTCGGAGAAGCAACGCACTGGTACTTGTGGACCTATGCATGTTACTCCTTTCGTTTTGGTTTTTACTCCAATATGTTCGTTCGAATAATGACTGCAAGTTTTTTTCATTTCTAATGTTAAAACAAGGATCATTGGATATTCGGCGCATTTGCCGTGCGGTTAACGTGTTCAACTCGTAGTCCTAGCTTAGCGACGGGAGTTCAAGCCCCGGACCACTGTGTTGTGTCCTTGAGCAGGACACTTTACCCGGCTTGTTCCAGTCGACTCAGCTGTATAAGCGAGTACTAGCTTCTGCCTGGGGCTATTCTGCGATGGATTAGTGTCCTGTCCAGGGGGAATCAAAGAACCTTGTCCGTTTGTTACAACGGAAACCGAGTATAAGCAACGGCAAAATGAGCCACTTGGCTCAAGAAAGAGTTAGACTTAAGCTTATGGAATAGAGGTACAACTGAGGTTTCTTGCATATATTTAGTATTGGTAATCGCATAGGTTAGTTTAAAATCTAGGATATTAACTTCACGAGTGTTTTTGTTTTCTTCCAAAATTGCCCAAGTCGCTTCGCATCGAAGCCACTTTGGAAAATTATAAGAACACAAATGATTTTGGTCTTTAATTTAACGATGAACCATGTGATTTCATGTTTATGAAAGTTTCGAGTTTGAAAACCCTTGTAGTCTATAGAAACTTTCAGAAATCCAGAGGAACGATTAAAAACCGCTTCTAAGGCATATTATTTTATGATTTTTAAAAGTTGTTGGAAGACCTTCGGAAATATTCGCAAATTTTTGAAAATGGCCGAAAAATGTTTCTAAGGTGGTTTTGAGACTTTTAAAAAACTTATTTCGGAAAATCTTTTGAAAACTTCGGAAGTATATCAACGCCCAATCATCGCCGAGTAATTTTGCCCTGAACTAAGAAAGTTTCCAATTAAATAGAAATTTTGCCCTCTATGTTATAAGCGGAGTCAGCCACTGTTACCTCTTTCACTGTAGTTGCATATGGCGTCTTGATGAACACTGGATTGTGGTCGTTGATATCCAGTATGGTGACCCTCACAGGTACATTGATCTGAGAAAAATGGCAACATGTTTATCATCAGTGAATATACACGAATTTTTTAGACATCAACGCCATAAGCTTTATCGGCACCATAACATCATCAGCAAAATCAGCGTCACCACCATCACCATAAGCATCATCAGTATCATAAGCATCATCATTATAATCATCCGCACCATTAACTCCACAAATATCAAAGCCATAAGCATTAGGAGCACCATAATGTTCACCATCAGCATTATCAACGTCACCGTCATCACAATAAGCATCATCAACACCACCAGCGTCATCAGCATCAGCAGTAATAACCACAATAATCACCTTCACAAACATCAGCGCCATCAGAATCATTACCACCATCACCATCATCAGCGCAACAGACATCATTAACATCACTGGCTATGTCATAATAATGGTCGTTTTCACAGTTGCAATCAAACCGTTTTTTAAGCTTAAACTCAATATTCATTAAGAAGTTGGCACACTTGGTACCAGAGTAGAGCTCGAAATTGTAAATAAACATGAACGGCGTTCTTAAACCACACAGATCCGGATATACTTTACCTTAACTTTATGGACAGTGACGTTATCATAAGCATATGCCGTAAAATCCACTGTGCCAATTTTCTGTTGATGACAAAATAAAGATAGCTCTATTTATATCTCGTTTAAATTTGTCGTACGTTCTTTAGTTTTCTTTTCAAAAACGTTAGCTAGATTTTACCATCTGTGGTTATTCATATCAAGTTTAAAGTTTGGAATAAAAAAGGCTTTATTTTAAGCTATTAAATTGTTCTTTGTTGTTTTTTTATTAGTGATCACGCAAAACCGAATGAGGAAATGAAAATAAGAATTGTCCTTAATGGTCCATCTGTCCTACCTCTCTATCTAGCACTACATTGGCGGTAATTTGACCGGTAACACTGTTGATCTTGAATCTTCCTTGTGCATCTGCGCCCAGTTCGTAGGTAATTGGATCTTTATCCTGGTCGAACGCTTCAATCTTTAGCACATTGGTTCCTGTGAAGGGTGGGTGGCGGTAGAGAGGAAAGCTTGAAGTATGTTTTTGCGGGCTTTAAAACATCACAATATCGTCACTGGATAAAGTAGGTAAACTATGAGTTGTATTACTTATGTACTCTCAGCCTCAATATGTTCTTAATTAGAATGTTCTTAAATTTTTTTAACTCAGCCTATGAAATGAGTAATCATTCCTTAGAAATGAAAAAGGGGAGGCATCAAAGACCTAAAATAAAACCAAAAGATCGAGTATGTCAAACCTGCAAATTGGAGACTGAAGATGAAGCACAATTCTTATTACGATGCCCAACATACCAAAATATACGAAAGACTTTATTCGCCAAAATGAAGTCGGAAGATAATTTCGATACAAATATGTTACCCCAAGACATGCTCTTTCTCAAACTAATTAACCAAAAATTCGTAACAGATTGTTTTGACAAACGATCACAAATATTTTTCTGCTCGAGGGATTAACAATTGATTGTAGAAATCGAGTGTTATTAGGATGATTACCGATGTTCCTAGCAGTACAAGGACCTAATAAAGATCTTGTCTTGTCTTGTGTATACTAAACGGCTAAGACAAAGTAGTGCAAGAAGAAATTAAGCGCAATGTTTAATACGCAGCTTTTTTTTTTTTGGTATATGTCATCGGCCTGAAGATGGTTTAAAGATAATAAACCGAAATATTGCTTCTAGTTTGATTTAGTGAATATCACTATGTTGTCCGTATTCGGATTATCTTTCCTTCTATATTGTTAAATACATCCGGGATACGAGTGACATAATTTCCATATCCTCACTAGTGAAGATATTGCTGACGTCATTCCTTTGTTTTCCCGCTCATTTCGGCGCAAACAAACACTCTTGTTATAAACCTAGACTTTCATTCAACAAAACGAGCGCTGTGATAGGTTGATTCTTCGTCACGTGCCCCTGATTGCTCTCGCGTCAAAAGTTAAACGTTGACACAAACATTTGAAGTTTATCTCCGCGTAGATAAGGTTTCTACGCTCACTCGTTAAACCTCATTTTTTCACTCGAAGAGATAAACTTCATAAGTTCGCACGCTGTGTAATATCCTCTATATAAAACGGTGACATATTCTTCGCCTACGTAAATTACGTTCGCACATATTTCAGCAAGAGACAAAGCAAAGAAAGGCAATAAATATACAGGAGGTGTAGATAGGGACACCACAGCAGCCTGGAACAAATTGCTGTGAGCCCATATTGAGAGGAACAGAAAACGTAAAAAAAAATTAAGATAGAACTAAAAAACTGTAATCTAAAGACACGTTCAGCACAACACGAGGAGAATTAGAGCCGACTCGCTAGCTATCCAAGGAAAAACTTCAGCTTTCAATTAATTTGTATTTTTCAGGGTAAGATTAAAACAGAGAGGTATTTTTAGGGTGGAAAATTTTTATCCCTTGGTATTTTTAGGGTATTTTTGGGACTTTTCCGACCGTCATCCCTACACTTTTGACAACGGAGTACTCCCCCCCCCGGCCCGAAGTACGCTAACAACAATGATGCGGAATGCAATTCTCACTTACCGATAGGCTGCTCCTCATAATACGTTGTAATATATTGATTCTGCTCAAAGGACGGTGCCGAGTTCGGGGGATCGGAACCTGTACAAAAAGAAAATTTATTCATATAAAAACATGATAAGCGCGCAAGTTTGTTTTAAATGTGATTGTAGAAAATGGGATACGACCAATGGTTTGCACTAATGTGACCGCAATAAACAAACGGTAGTCGTTTTGTGGTTTTCATAAACGATCGATAACCCTGTGAAGACAACAGTTCCACGCAACAAACACAGAAATACTGGGATCAAGGGTTAGGCGATAGTTTAAAACAAATTCGAACCGTTTTGTTTGGACATTTTGATACTTTTATGGTTCTTATTACACGCTTTTTTTTATGAGAACCAGTAAACTTGGCCGAGGCTCATTGTTCTTAATTTGTTGGCGATTTGAACTTCAAATTGTTCTTAATTAGTTCTTATTTCTATGTGTTAAGTCTAAGGTAATGAAATACATGTATTTGAAAACGGATTGCTTGGCGGGTGTATTCTTGATCAGCTCATCCCCTGATTTATTTTCCCGAAACGATTTCCAGTGACTATCCCAGGATTGATTGCATTTTCAAACTCTTACCTTGGTCAAACTAAGTTTTGCTGCTGATTCTCTCAGAACTCCGCTGTGTTAGCGACATTATTGTAAAGCTAAAGAATATTTTACTCAATCGAGCCCCGAGCCTCAGCTTGTTCTTAAATTGTTTTTAAATTTTAGCCAATTTGAGCCTCGTTGTTCTTATAGAGTTGTTCTTATAAGAAAAACGTTTCGTACGCCTACTGTTGGGTGCAAACCCGACAAACTCTTTTAGAGTGTTTTAATGACCATATACACTAGAATTCAACGAACAGTTGCAAGACTCAGGTTAAAAACGCAGTTTTACGTTCAACTTTTAGCTGAAACTTTTCTACAAGCTGCATGCGAACCACGTTTCTGCAGGAGTTCAAGTCGGTTTGTGAAACTTTTTTGAATTTCCGTTGCGAGAAAGTATCACAAAAGGTAGAACCGCTTTCTACTTCTGCAACAGTCACAACGATCGAAGTTGCGATAGACACGACAGTTTGGCCGTTTTTTTCATTTTGTGAAAATGGTTTCGTACCGTTGTTGCCACAAGTTTCAGCTAAAACTTCAACTCGTGACAAGGAGTGCATGAAACTCGAATTTATAACAACATGATATGTCGATTAAAATCTATCTCTGCAAACCATTGCCATATCATTTTTAAGTAACTGTTTTAATTATACTTGTTATAACTAGCTCTCAAAATGTACGATGACCAATTTCTCAGCTGTAGTTTTTAAATTAAGCAAATAACTATGTCCTCTACACGTTTTTCTCCGCACAGAAATACTACTTTCCTTGTTTGGAGTATTATCAAAGACATTCATTTTTGTTTTTGTTATATACTTAATGATTGGGAAATATTACTGTTTTCTTCACTGCTGTACACGTCACGCATTTTTTTTGGTCCTTTAGTGACGATATTTTAAGAGTTTGCAAGCTTGGTCTAGTAGATTATTAATGATCAAGTAAATAGATTAGGGAGACTCTTCCGGGAAAATGCTGTATTCAAGAAATATAATTTATGGATTTGAAAGCCGGTTTAGAAGAAGCAACATACGTTGAGCATCTAGAATCTTGAACAGTTCGGTAGATGTTATAGCAATTTTTCAGGGTTTTTTGCAATAACTTTTTTATTGTTTGAAACAGTGTAATCATCAGAGAAGAGACCGTAGATTACACAAGGAGTCGTTTATGATCACAATCTAGCTAGAAAAGTGTTTATACAAGAACGTGGTGCGGCGCAAAACAGCTGCGACTTAACTTGAAAACATGATTTAATTTGAAAACAATCAGTTTTATATTCTTATCACATATCAAAAATAGATACAGTTCTTACCTGTTATAGATATCCAAGCGTTGAAAAACGTTAAGCATTGAAGGAAACGGCAAAACTTTAGGCGAAACATTTTGTGAAAATACTGCGTGCCGAAGCACAGAATCTACGTGTAATAACTTTGTTTCGTGTTCACTAGAAAATTGTACTTTGTTCAAAAAATTGTAGCATGACTACTAACAATAAACTGACAAGTATAAGGAATATAACTAAGTTCTGAATTTGTTGTGCAACGAAAATCTCAAGATTAACGCTACAAGGGAAAGAGCGTCGTTTTTCGAAAGGAGGGAAAATTTTTTTCAATATTTTATGTGTGGTCAGCAAAAAAATTCCTAAACAATTGTTGCTTGGTACTCAAGTGATGCAATGTATACAATACGTCAGCTATTGTTTAAACAACCAATCGCAGTTGCTCTGTGAACTCGCACGCTGAAAATTACATGATTGGCGGAACTCTGGGCAAAGTTAAAGGTGAAACAAGTGCACGGATTTAATTATTAGCAGTGTCATAATTACTGTAACAGAACTAACAGAAATAAAGGAGAGTTGTATAACAGAAAGTGGTTGATAACCTTACGTACTGTGATAGCTACTTATTTAATAGCAGCTGAAAGGAAAGACTTATAGTGTTTTCACGCTAGCATCGCGTAAACATATGTTCAACTTATCGGGCAAACAAGTCCAGAGTAGCACACTAATATTAGCACATTTACAAAGTTTCATAAAGCTAAGTTGACGGAGATGTATAAGAAGACTTTTTTCAAAGAAAACTATGGTAGACGGGCAATGGCGCCCGTTCAGCCGCGTTAACGCGTTTCTCCCATACATTTCTTTGTAAAAATAAAGGCAGAAAATCAAGTTTTATGACTTCTTGTCAACATTAGTTTTGGGGGAAGCATGTTTACACAACTTTGCAAATTTGCTACTACTAATGCGCTGAATTAGTGCTAGCCACAGTTTCTTGATGTAGTTGCTATATTTTTTGCGTGAGCACTGATTTGCTTCATAAGTTTTTGCTCTTAATTGTACAGTGACTGATGAAAAAATTAAAAATTGATCATTATAACATTAATTAGGTTAGTTTTAACAAATTTTATCTTAAGAGGATTTATTGTAACTAAAGATCGTTATAGCACGCTACCATGAAAGATAATTTAAAAGCGTTTAAAATGTTATCAAAAGCTTCTTTTACGCTCTTTGTAAGATTATATTTTATCTCTTTTCACCACATACTTAGCTCGATATTTACATAGTAGATCGGTGAAATACAGAGCGTATCAGCCACCCATATCAATCACATGTGGTGATATCAAAAACAGCCAATCAGGACGCCCGATTTCCATATCATCACGTGTGAATGAAATTGAAATTTGAATCTGGTAAATTTTAGCTGCCTTCATTCGTGAGATAATTTTTCAACACTCGAAGATAAAATTCGTATCTCCGCGCGGCCATGTAATATCCTCTATATATGTAAATGATAAATACGAGTTAATGCTAAACAAAAAACACGTTTCTTTCTAATTTGAAACTATTCTTGGTTAGATCAGTGGATAAAATTAAAAAGCAATGGAGTTTCGTTAATAACTATGACAACGAGTCACTGAGTTGTTTTCTATGTACACTGAAATTAAATCATTTACTGAAATTTATAGTATGAATATCTGTTCGTGCAAGCGCCAGAGCGTGTACGAGTTCTAGGGGGGGTTACGGGGCATGCTTTCCCGAAAATATTTTTTGTTTATATCCTTAGAGTCGCTTCAACACCAAATTAAAAACTCAAAGCACGCGTGTATGTTCCAGATGTACAAGATAATTATTACTCGAGCAACTCGTTGGAACAAGAAAAAGTTAAACTGTTAATTATTAGGAATTATACGAGCCATGAACTTTTTGAAGAATAAGAACAACTTTATGAGAACGAGGCTCAAATTGGCCAAAATTTAAGAACAATTTAAGAACAAGCTGAGGCTCGGGCTTGAAGCTATTTGTTTTGAAAACTTAAATGAACTTCGATCTTTATCTGAACATTAAGGAATAACTAAGAAATGCTTATCAGTTTATAATCACTGGAAATCGTGTCGGGGAAAATGTCGGCGAATCCAGGATGAATCGACCAAATTCGTTTTCCAGTATAGTCATAAACAATGCAGCACTTTGTCTTAGATTTTCTTCGATTTAAACATACACGGAAATAAGAACATATTAAGAACAGTTTGAGGTTCAAATTGCCAAAAAATTAAGAACAACTATGAGCCTCAGCAAAATTTACTGGTTCTTATTAAAAAAAGCGTGTAACACAGAATGCTTCGATTTAGTAACTTTTTGACCTTGAGCACACAAATATTTATCGCCGGCCGTCGACATAGAACCACACAGATTAAAAACGGCAGCAAAGTCTTTTTGAACGAGACGGCTTTGTCGTTCAAATTGGCTACATTTTTTGATATGTTTATACTTTTGAAACCGCTTCACGGAAACTGGAGGGTTGCTTCTTTCTTTCTCATAAAATTTATTTCTGAAATTTTTTACCGAGGCAAGTGTCTCGGTTTAATTTTTTAAGGCTGCTATGGGCCTCAGAGCGAAAACGACATTTTCAGTAAGTGAAAAAAAAAACGGACATTTAATTCAATTCCCACATTTTACAGAGTTATCGAGGAAAATCCCACAAAAGGACTTTCCACATATCAACAGAGGGACTTTGGGATATGAAGAATGACAAGAGAAGGGCAAAAACTGATGGGCATCTTCCCAGAATGAGAGATTTTCTGATTGTAATTGCACTCCAGCCAGCGCAAAATTTCAAATGCAAAAGTCTAAACGAATCGTCCCGTGATTATATTTGACAGTATCTAAACAACACACCGTTTGTTACGCTCGTTTTATGGGGTTTCAATAAACGTCTAATTCCTTCATTTTGACATCAACTGTTCTTTAATAAATATCTATTGTTTTCAAGAATCATTTGAAGTCTAAAGCAGAAAATCTTGTTTGTCTTTAAAAGAAAATTTTGAAGTTAAATTCAGAAAATTGTACAAAAAAGAAATTGCTCTTCATGTTGAATGATCAGAAAAAAATTCTAAATCGCTTCCCATCAGTGACTCAGAACTCGCATTCAACTTGAGAAGCATTTTCTTTCCGACATCTATTTCCATCTGGAATCGTTTGACTGAGGAATAGCATAGGAAAATTGTGTTTTTATACAATGTGTGCTTACTGTCTACATGACTAAGGCAACCACTGTGAACATAATTATATTTAACACTTTCCTCCCTCTACCTCCCTGCACATAAAAATACTTGCATAACTGCTTTCTCTTCTATAAAAAAATCAATAGAATTGTATATTTAAAAGTTTTTTTTATTACGTACAATAAGTGAATTTTCTTTGTCTGTTGTCTTGAGTTGTCGCTACTTTATTTAATTACATGTCCAACTTCACCTAGATACAATTTTTACACTCTCCAAGTCTATCTATATTCAAATTGCAAATGAACATATTTTGTTTTCCATTTCTATAAATAATTTAATTAACAAAACAAAATTCGAAAATTTTTTTTATTAATAACAGTGTTATATACATAATCATTTTCAAAGAGAAAATGATAACTCTTGTATTGAAATTATCAATTTCCTGGCACGTTTTTATGTGTTTCAATTCTATGCGTCAATTTTAAATAAACATGGAATATAGATTTTTCACTAGAGATAACAGTACCCAGAGGGATCAGAATCTCACATGAAAGATGAGTGCCCTCAAATGTTTTCATATCATACATGTTTTTATACATAAATACTTTCACCAATCTCACGGCTGTGTTCGATTGATTAATACAGATTCTTGATCATGATGTTAGGCAGACCGTTTCGTCGACGTTTCCAGTTGCCAAGGTTTTTTGCCGATAGCCGGAGGAATTTCAACCACCGCCTGCAGTCTCTATTTGTGTTGCCTTTGAAGAGGTATGTCTGTTGATTCATGTGAATGATCTCAAACGTGTCCTTGTGATCTGTTTCAGGAAGAAAAATGATTGGATAGTTAGAATGCTTTATCAAGTAACACAGGCAGTGTAACGGCGCCACCGCCTAAAGTAGTGTATTATAAGGGAAGAAGTCAAAACAATGGTATTTTTAAGGAACCCAGTTTCGTCGAGGGAGGTGGTGGGTGGCGGCACATACCC
>JAOBAT010042789.1:0-30285 GCA_026413305.1 Hydrozoanthus tunicans | reverse complement strand
TTCTGTTTAGCTAAAGTCTTACAAATATTACAACCAGTTTTAGTATTGTAATTACCTATGCCCCTGGAGGCTTAACACTTTTTCCTGCATCGTGTTTTTGCCAACAGAGTTTTAATACAGAAACACCACACACCACTGACCTCACAATCCTCGGCCACAACTGAATCGATTTTTCAAGTTTGTGTCCCTGTTTTTTTATTTCGGAAAAACTTAACTGTTGCGCCGAGACATCTGTTCAAGATGTTAATTTAGCGTCAATTATTTCCGAATTGAATAATTGATGGTTAATCTCAGAGTTGAAACAATCGAGCTGTTGATATACTTAGGTAGAGTCACAGCTAACGCAATGTTCTACACATGGAAAAACCTCGGGCAAATGTTTCCCCGGACAGGCCTTGCACTCGGTTATTAAGATATACTTATGTACAAAGCAGCAAAAGGAAATTTTATGAACAGCTACGAAGTTTTATTTCACATGCAGTGGCATAAAGTTCATCTCGGGCTCGTCAAATTAAATGGTGCATTTTTTAAGACATCACGTTTACGTCCAGAAATTACCTCAGGTGCAATCGGCGTTAATTGTTAATATCGTCCTTGCATTAATAACATGCAAAAATAACCTAATTCTGAGTTAACGTCACTTCGGAAAAAAATGGTCCCTCGTATACGTTAAAGATTATTTAAAACGTGTTTTCTGATAAACTTAGAAGAACTTGTAAGAGTAGTGAGTGCTGCATGCTCGAGTGTTGAAGAAGAATTTATAAGCGAATAAAACTATAGCAGGCATTTTATAACCCTGTCTCCTGAAAGTCTTAGGGTGCTGAAATTTTGACCGTACGCCCTTTATTGGAGCAAACACGTCCGGTGAAAGGTTTTAAAATACTTGATCGATACGCCTGGCTCCTGAAGCTTCCGGCACTCTTAAAACCTTTATCTTCTGCATTCTGAGTATAATTTTTAGTTGGTTTTCTAGAAATGTTGTTTTTGCTAGAAAAAAATCTAAAACCAAACTAATTACTCGGTTATCGTTTTTTCCAACAGTTGATCTTCTGTCGGGAGTACACGCAGGCAGAGGACCAGAACTGGCACGTGAAGCATTTCTGCTGTTTCGAATGCGACAAGCGTTTAGCAGGCCACATGTACGTGGCCCATGACAACCATCCCCACTGCCTTGAGTGCTACGACAAGTTTTACGCCAAGATCTGCCAAACCTGCCGCCGCGCAATCGCCGCCGACGCCCAGCGAATCGAGTACGAGGGGGATTACTACCACGCTACTGATGCCTGTTTCTGCTGCGCCCAGTGCGGCAAGTCGCTTGTTGGCATGGGTTTTATGAAGAAAAAGAAGGATGTGTTTTGTTCCGTCGAATGCGCCCAAAAGTCTTAAGAGTTCAAGCCGCTTATAGCTCAACTACCAAACTTGGATGATGGCCACATATAGGAGAGAGATGTTTGCCTACTAGGAATGAAACACGTGACCTAAGTATTGCAGTTAAACGACAGCTGCTGGTTCTCTCATCAAATTGAGTGGAGCTCTGTTTTTCTGTTTGTATAGTTTAGTGTTCAGTAAATATTTATGGTTGAAAACACATTTATCGCTAGACAAAGCAAAGAACTTTTAGTTTTTTTTATTTAGGCATTACATTTTAACTCTAAAATTCGGCCTTAGTAAGAAGCACAACGATACGTGCTTTGGTATTGTTGAAATGCCTTTTAGCGATTCAGTGTTTAACGAAAGAGTAGAAAACGGGATAACCCAAGCTGCCAAGAGTTTAAACATTTTAATGTACATCTACGTATTCCCAAAGTTGGTTGTTCAAGGCCTCAATTCGTTTTATTTTATAGGAAGGAAAGTGGATGTACTAATACTATGGCCTCGTATGGCCGACTCGCTTATAATAGTTAAATAAATCGGAAAATTTTTATATTTGTGAGAGTTGTCTCATTTCTTGTAAAATTTGGAGCTCTTACTCTAAGTGTCTGGTTTATGTGCGATATTTCTTTGACAACGACGAAGTAAACTCGTCCCAAACCATCTCTTAAAGTTTTGTTGCGGAAGGCTGGTAGATTAACGGCAAGCCGACGCGAAGGAACTGAGGACGAGTCGAGGTCCCTGTAGTTGTAAGTTTCAACTTTCCGTTACTTGATTGCACAGTGGTAGCCCAGGGCTGACACAGCTTGAAATACTTGATTACTAGGGACTATAGGGTGTTTTAAAACTACTCCAGTTTTTATTTGAAATTTTTTATTTACGAAATTTTGTAGAATCTTTTCACAGCAAATAGTAACAGCAACAATTAATCTCGCCCAAGTTTAAGTTATAAAAGAAGATGTTAGTTAGCAAACAAGCAGGGCTCGAAACAACGGCTTGGCAGGCGCCGGACACATTGTCCGCTCAAACATGATTTTGCTCGGACATACGCGCTTTTGGCCAGACAAATGTAACCCATCTCAACTAGTTGCAATGGAGACTACATTTTGCAAGTTACATGACAGCACCGATTGGCGCGGTCACGACCGACGAATGGAAATTTTGCAAATGTCTCAACCAAAAATCCGCCGTCTAGTTTGATATCATTTTTTCCGGGAATATGATAAGATTGAATAATTTCTAACATTATTGTCAATGTCTCAAAATTGAATTTCCTTTAATGTTGTCCGGTCATCCACAGATGCTCGATTCTGACCAGACGTTGTCCGTTGTCGTTATTTCGAGCCCTGAACAAGGCTCTCGCTATTTAGAATTAGTTTTCTTTTAACCAGAGTATTTCAATTAAAAAGCGAGCAAATACACCGGGCCTCACCAAGTGAATAAACAGGCGGAGACTAAACGAAATCCGAACCTGGCGTGTGAAAAATTAGAAGTTGTCGCTAGTCAATTCCCCACTTCATGCAGATCAGTGCAAGAGACTTTGAAGCCTTCTGTGCATACCGGTAAGGAAGGGGCGCTGTTTATTCTCAATACTGACTGTTACACAGATGTAACAGCTTTGCGCTGAAATGAAATCTTTCATAACGGGCCCGGTATTAAACCGCTAAAACAAAAATCTCAACGCGCTTCAGTTTAATCCAATATACGCGACTGGAAAGACCCCCAGGCCAGTAAAGCTGATTTTAGGGTAAGTATCAAAGAATTATTTTGGTTTTACCCCAATTGATACAAAAAGCTGTTATAAATCCTGAAGCGAAACCTACTTGAAGTGCATTTTTAACTCAACAAGATAATTATGCTAGCCCTACGTAGGCTTGTCCTTTGTGGTGCTTTGAAAACAAATAGATTATTATTAATTTCCCATATATTTTACACATCCTGTTCTTTAATGCTACCTTTGACAAGAAACCTTTGTTTTATTTACTTTCTTTCGCATCAAACAAAGTGCAGTTAATTAAAATCCCGTGTACGCAACAATGTTCGTATAATTGTGGCTTATGGTTTGCCATTCAAACTTTTGTTTGATAAGGCCCGATTTGCTGTGGGACCACGAAAATCCATTAGCAACTTTTTTACATCCATTCGGGCATTAAAAGCGTTTTAAAAAACGTCACTTTTTTTGCACTTCTATGGGAAATAGCATCTTGTTTCATAGTTTGATCAACCAATTTGATTACACTTAAATAGATAACACAGTCACACAATGCACCAACCCTGACCAGTTCGATTTCAGCTGTTTTTACATTTTACGCATTAATCTGCAGTATTCGATAAGATTGTGGTAGTTTAATTCACTCAAAAGTAAGTCTTTAGTTCAAGTATGAAGTGTTATGTTGAAAAGCCTGAGCACTCATTGTATTCAGGTTCGACGGCTTACATCACAGCATCAAATAGACAAATCAGCAGCTCTTTCCAGATGACAAACCTAAACAAAATGACGCAGTTGGGATTAAAGAATTGTTGACGTTTGTTTTGGTAGTTAGTGACTTTTGTGAAGAGACCTAATGTAACTTTAAACAATGCTAGTTATTAAAACACAAAAGCGTTTCAAAAACACATTTGTAGTTCCCACGCAATTATTTCCAACACTGAGGCGAATGTCAACAGTTTTTCCACTATAACGAGTACCCTCTCTTTCACTGCAGTTCATACAATCTTAATTGCGCCTCGCACCCACGCTTTGTCTATAGTCTTGTTTGTGTCAGTCTCCCCTCCGGAGGACGCGGGCAGACTGACGTACACAAAAAACGGCTGCGAAGGTCAAGCCTTGCGAGACTTCAGATATTCTCGAGCCACTACAATCTAGGTCCCCGGGCCAACCCCTCATTTCTCTCGCTATTTCTCCTCCAATTCCTCCATCCTGGGACATCAGGATCGCAAATACACTAACTTTTCTGAGACTTAGAATAAGATCTTTGTTCTTCAAGCTTGAAATAGAAACCTTTCCAAAGAAGTTGATGGGTACTAGATTTCATCAGTTGAATTAGTAGCATACCAAAAGTCTAAGCTAGCAAGCAGTTGTGCTGCATTAAAATACTCCCTTGAGTGAAAAAAGAAGTTCAAAGTTTGGTTCCTGTCTTAGTTTATTCATTTTTAATCTCCCTATACGTCAAGCGCAGTGCAATATGGCTAAATATAGCCTTTCGCCTCTGACAGATATTGGTCGAGGGCTCAGTTTCAGCTTAGATACCAGTAACCCGATTCTATTTTTTTCGCTTTTGAAAAGAAATTCCACTTCAACATTTAAACAAAGCGGAAAGGTATGTTCAGTACAACTAAAAAGAATGAGCTGATTTGTGTTATGCACTTAATTACCCTAGCCAAAGTGTTTGAACTGTGGCAATGGAATATTGAGTGCATAACAACAGTATTATTATTATTAGTATAGTCAGCTAAAACATTTTGCCATGCAGTGAGTCACGACCTTCCAATCTTGTCAATACTTGGCTAAAAAGTGTGATATTCTAAAGAGAAGCTCAGTCTCGATAATTAGACTAACAAAACCGTTAAGAGAATCTTTCTTAACTAATAATTCCTTTACACTTTGTCTGTACAATTTTAAAGTACAGCCTCCGCTTTGTCCAATAGAAAGATTAGACGCTTTACAAAACATGGCCGCTGCATTTGTAAATGAGTTGCAAGTTTAATATTAACTGACAGCTTAAAAAGATTTTTCGTGTTTGCGTGATCGTGATTATGCACAATTCAAACAAACTGTGCTAACTCGATGACACCGGAATACTACCCAGCTTTGACAAATGGTTTGTTTACAACACTGGACTGAACATCGCCAGAGGCGAAAACTGTTCTGTGACTATATTCTTTTTGTGCTTTAGTGATAGTTCAAAACAGTCTGGAGGCAAACTGATTTTAAGTTGTGTGGCCCACATGACTGATACTATCTCAAGTCATTATAAGAGTTTACGCAAATCAGATCGCCATAATGATACTGAGATAGTGCAGTTAATCCTAAAATAAAGCTGAACTGCACGCGACCGTACTTATGACAACACACTCCGTATAAACACACCATTATACTGGTTCTCCTATTGACGGTTATACGCTTGGAAATTTTCGTAATATCGCACAAGGAATCCCGAGAAGTGGATCAGTTTACGAACTGCGTTTTAGGTAAGTCACGATTTTTGTGTATGTTGCTCATTCAAAGGTAAGAATGAGAGCTTGAAGTTGTTTTAGTGCGAAGCCGAAACGGTACAAAGTCAAAAACCTTGTAGACGAGGTTTTCGTCTATCATTCAGTTTATGGCGTTGTAGGCAGTTTACTTAAATTGAGCTTTTAGGTTTGTTTCACGACATTTCCAGCTTGAAACATCAAGTTTAGTTTGCTAAACACAAAAAGGCAAAATGGTACATATATATAACGTACGAGTTCGAAGAAGTATACAGTTTTGGTGAAAACTCTGCACGCCGTCACAAGCGGCTGAACTGTACAACTCTTGAGTATTTTCCCGCCCTTCTTTGGTTGAGTGTGTAATCACGCTCAGCTCACGACCGCCCAGCACCCGAGGCGAGCAAGGAAACCTTATGACATTATTTTTCAGTCATCTCTTTAACTAGGCTTAAGAATTTAATCTGCTCCAAGAACAGTCCAGTGATTAAGCGACCATCGTTTACAGGTAAAAATTTTAGATTCAAGAATTGTACGCCCGAAGAGCCGGTCAAGTTTAACTATATCAGTTGGTCTCATGTATCTTGAACACTTTTTTTACCGAAGTTCGATCTTTATCCCGTAAAATGTGTAAAAAATATACGTGTTTTTTTATTCTGCGCCTAGTCCAAGCTACAGTTTTCATGGTACATCTACGAAACTTACGCGACACTAAAATCACGATCGCGAAGCTCTTTGCACGTGCCTGTTTGAATTCAGCTAGAGAGTTTGAAAGTAAAAATTGTTCCTGTTTTAGAATATTACTCCACAAGGCGTACTGGCGCCATCGAGGGAGTTAATTTTTTTCTAAAAAGTTGTCAATGTTTCCATTTTAATACATGTTATGATGTCGCAATTGGAGAAGTTTCGAATTCTACTCATGTTTGAAGCTCTTGCGTGCTTACAAGGGTAGGAGTGCCGTCTCGATGTTTTGAATTAACAAAACTAACCGACATAAACACATTGGAAGTGTTGGCCAAAGTTCTACATAAAACCTATGTTGAGCCATTTCAAATCTTAATTTTACGACACTTAACTGTAAGTTTGTTTTCTTTATTTGTTATCAAGATACAGTTTCGGACTACAACGTACTTCAATTCTAGTTTAAACATTGAAAACATTACAGGCGTATGCAGCTGTTGAAAGCAAGCGAGTCTTAACGTTAAATATATCTGTTCATTTATTTTATTTTATATTATGTTATTCTATATTATTAAGTTTGTTATCTGATTATCAGATAATAAACATAACTGCACCTTTGGCTTTGTCATTTGAACAATCATTGTGTCTCGAATAAGAGTGAAAAATAACATGGTTTGGTTTGCGGGCAGAAAATCTATTTATGTTATCAGAAAAATTAAAGTTATTTAAGTTTATTAATTCTTAAGTTAAATCTTGTAAAAACGGCAGATGGTGGTCAAATGAAAACCACACAAAGTCATAACAAGTAAATTCCTGATAATATTAAATGAATAAACAAAACATGCCGTTCTAAAGTAGTCGAAAGAACCAAACCACTAAACAGCATTAGTTTGGGTACTTTATTTATTCATGAGGAACACGAAGTTGTCTGCCGGTTTGCTGTAAAATGCGAAAAGCTTCAATGATCTGTTTTCCTAAAGGGGAAAAAGTGAACAAAACGAAATAACCAAAAGTGTGATGTTGGCTTGCATTGTATATTGATGGTAAGTCATAAACAAGACGTTTGCTGAATGATACGAGTTACAGACTAAGATTGCAAATCTAGGTAGCTTAAGTTTCTTAAATACAGAACATTCCAAAGGACTTTTCAGGCTTTTTTACATGTAATTTTAAATCTTAAGTTTGATTTTGTATATGTCAATAAACTTGAGAGGTTTGTGTTTCCCATGTACGTGGAATGTATATAGTCATTTACTTATTTCTCGGCACTCTGTGCCCAAATATGTTGAACATTGAACGGTAAGTTGGCGATAAGGGAGAGTCGAAAATGTTATCTTAGCTTTTTTTACGTGTTTACTAAATTTTTCTGTCTAGTTCAAATTTCTAAAAGCTTTTAGCCCGTGTTAAGCGCTCCAGCAAGCATAACTGTAAATAAGGACAAAGTATTTAGTGATCCGACTGACAATAAGAAAAAAGGTTTATAAATACTGAAAAACATAAGATAAAGGCGAAGAGGGCGCAAACAGGATGCACAGCCACCGAATGTTCCCGCAAGACATGACCCTCAAACACATCAAGCCTACATATACACGCGCACTTGCAGATGAAGGTTATTCATTAAGGAGAAACTAAAATAAGCTAGCTAAAATTGCACTAAACGGTTCATTACAGAGAACAGCTGAGCTTACAAGATAAGTATTCAGTTTAACTAAATGAGTGCCCACTTACGACTCAGCGCCAGCCTGGCTCAGTTTTTTGTACGTGTGTAAAGATGACCTTGCCTCAAATTGTATATTGCACTTCTATTCCATTTCCTTTGAAGCCAATATTGATATTACTTAGGTGTGTGTTTAATACTTCTGTACTTGGTATTTTAGCAACTCTATTAAAACTTTTAACTCACTACTGTATGTTAATCCACTGGTTTCCGGTAACAATTGACACTGCGGTAATCGTGTGTCACTACCTCGACTGCTGCACTTTTTCACCGAGCAAAACATGCATAACAAGAACAATACAATTAAAAAAGCGCAAGCAGTCATTGCAGTTGTAGATAACTTTTTTTTTTGACGACGAGACCTAAAGCCCCAAGGCTTTTTTAAACGTTATTAAAATAGCTGTTATGAACCAGATGTTACAATTTTGTTTCTGTGTGGTTTGTCCCATCCTGATTATAGAGACATCATTGCAACCATTTTCCACCTATGTCTATATGATTGAAATGAAAAAAAAATCATATCCCAGAAGAGATGGTTTAGTGCTGAGGGGCGCCTTCATTATTAAGATGGAAGGATAAAGAATAACACATCTCGGCCAAAGTTCTAAGTCACTCCATATCTTTCCGTGAGCAAAAAGTATAGAATAAGCGGCATCACTTTCTAACTTTACCGTTAAAGCAGTCTTTTAATTTGTGGAGACAGCTTTTCACATATAGACTTTTAGGTGCCAAACTCTTGATGGTTTTAAGTTCACACTTAACGGTATGTAACACATAGCAAAGAGGAAACAACCTTCTATTTGTTATGAAATAAAAGCTTGTCAACAGTCCTTTAATTTCATAAGTGAAATATATTTCGTTAACAACCTAATTACATCTAAAATTAGGACACAAAATTTCTGTATAATCTCAGAAAGGTGGCGTCTGCCAATTATGAAATATGCTGAAATTCCACGTGGCACAGTGTTGTCTTAACTTCACCAAAAATAAAATGAATACAAAGTCCTCTGGCTATGGCGCGCTAAAGCGGGCCAATGCAAGCAAAGTTAAAACTCGACAAGACGGTTTTTGACTGTGCCTACAACAACCTTTTCGCCAACTTCTAAAAGACAGTCATCTGAAAGAAACATTTAAAAGTCTTTGTAGCTTTTTCCGATTTTGAATCCGTTTTATTGCAAGCACAGCGACATGACGGGCCGGGGTTGTTAATGCTAAAGGACGTAAAATGCAGCAACTTGTAAGTTTGCTCAAGAACTAAGTACGTGTTTCGTATTAGTTCAAATTATTCTTTATCTTTTGATTAAACTTTAAAATTTCGATTCAGATAGCTAATTTCACTACGTACATCACCCGGTGATACATAAGTCGTCCAAAGCTGCATAGCAAAACTACCTCAATGTTATCTTGTGCTTGCAGCGCCGTTTTCCCAATATATGTAATTAAGCTCCTCAAAAACACGCTTTCATCAGTACTGATAATCTATGTTATTAGAGGCGTTCAAAACTCTCTCACATCTTTTTTTCAATCAGTACTAAATTAAGGTTATTGCATACCCTTCATAATTGCAATTTCTAATGAAAAACTAATCGCACTTGTAAGTTATGAAAAACATCGAGTGCTTCGCAGTGATTAACTGCCGAAACAGTCTTAGCGAAGAACTATTCTCCTAGCTACTCAGTGAAGCTCTTAGCGAAAAATGCTTGAATGAATCCGGCCTCGAGGCTTAAGCTTGGCTGGGAAGTGGTTAGTATTCCAAAAATGCGTCTTTTGTGAGGTTAATACATATAATGATATATATTTTTAAAACCGATATCTTGCACGACTTTCTTTTCTTTTCCTAAAACTACACGCTTCCAGTAGACCCTTTACACGCAAAGAATAAATTGAACATATCCAGACACTGTGGCCAGCATAAAGTTTAGCGCATCAGTTTTAACAAAATTACAAATTTTCGTAAAAATGGTTTAAAAATTTATTCAGATATGAAGTTTTGACCCTTATTATTACAGAGAAATGTATGGGAAAAACATGGAAACGAGGCTGATACCCGTCCACTCTACTTTTCGTTAGAAAGTTATCCAGATCTCCGCCAAACTGCAGCCAATCTTTATGAGACTTTGAAGCTTTACTACTAATAATACTAATGCGATGAAATTGACTCTGGACCCGTTTTCCCGAAATTTAATATAATTCAGATGATGATCCATACAGAATATCGTGGTATATATCTCATGAGATCACCCTTTAATCGTAGTCGTTGGCACATTTCATACAAAACATAACAAAATGGTAATCAAAAAATGAGAACTGATCAATTAAAGCAAACTAAAAGCAAAACTCTCCCAAACCTTTTTTCAATAAAAAGCATGGACTCGGCTATAGTTGGGAAAATCGAATTTTATAATACCAGTACCACTTGGACTGAAAGGCTGCCCATATCTTCACCCGACACGATACAGAGGCAAAAAAATGTATATTTATATATTATAATTAAACATACCAGGAAACGCCAGTTCTATATAAAAGACGCCCAACATTTTCTTTTAAGCAAAGATATCTTCTAGTACTTCACGGCTTCGGGTTATTCCATCGGCTGAGATAGAGCAGTTTTCTGTTACGCCATCAGTTCTATAAAAGTACCAAGTGGTGTTCTTTAAACTGAACGTGAAATAGCCAAATGTAAGCCACATCAAAGAAGTTAACCGGATCCAATGAAGGATACATATAACAAGTGAAGAAATAAATACATGAAAAATTGACTTGTAATAACGGAAAAACTTCTTCGGAAAAAAGATGTTGTGTCTCTAGCGCGAATCATACACTACCGCTATTTGAATGGCCAATTGTTTTTTTTTATTTGTTTAGACAGAACTGCGCATGTTTTGCTTCTCCCTATTAAATATAGGCCGGCGTCATACCAGAATTAGTGTCAGAACAGACATAGGTCTGGAAGAGCTCTGAATGATCTTTCCAGCTGGAGTTCTTGTCCGTTTTGTCAGCCATGTTCAAAAGGGTTTCCGTTTAAAGAATCTCTCTAATATCAAGAAACTGGTCAATACCCAAACTACGGTATATATTGCCGGTAAGTCAGACGCGTGAAGTATACGAGTTTATTCGGATATAGCTACCTAGGAATCGTCGGCCTACTCAGTCGTTTAAACGACTCAGTCATACTGAGTCGTTTAAATAAAAAGGCTGAGTCTTATCCGACCAAGCTCTCTTTCATTGAGCAATTAATAAGCACTACAAGAACTTTGACCTCTTAAAATAAAAAAATAAATGAAAGATAATTTCATTTACGTAATTCAGTTGATAAAAGGCAAACGGGATTTAGCATATTTTTTGTTATAGCAGACTGTTGAGAGTATATCCCAATGAGTGAACTTATTGTATTGTTAAAGCTCATCAGAATAATCTGGAACACGAGTCAGCGAATAAAGCAAAGAACAAATTCGCAGTTGTGCCGCTCGTTTCCTTAATACGAGTAACTTAATCTACTGCTTCCTTCATTTAAAGTCTAAAAGAAAACTTATTAAAGCGGGCGAGCAGACATTTCTCACGTTCACTAGGGCTGTCTGTCGATTTTGATTTCCGAAACACGACTTAAATTATAAAAGTCTGTGTGTCTGACACATTTAAAATTCTTTTGCGATGTTTCCTTTTCACAGGCTTTTAACACGTTGAAAATGTAAGTTGGCAAAGCTGTTTTTGGAACAATAATAAATCTCATTTGCGACAATGCATTGGAGAATCGTTGTTAAAAGACTTAAATAAGATCTTCCTAATTACCAAAACAACTTTAAGGGGGCTGAGAAATTAAAAGATCTCTCAGATAATCGGCTATCCAATTTATTGAAATTGAAGATTTCCAATCTGATAATAACGAGTGTATTCAGCAGCAACGACTTTTTATTGACCATATCTTTTCATCCAACTAACTTCAGTGACACTACTGTGTTAATTTTTTTAAATCCCATCTTCCGGTAGAGTTTTCTCCTTTTCGCTCACAGTTTATTGCAGATGCTGCTTTCTCATCTTATCAATTAATTTATTGTCCGTTCTTGTCACACCGAAAGCACTACTATTAGTACTAATGGTTTCGGAGGGGAAATGTGACAGGCAGTAGTCGGTCTTGACATTTCACCGTGTTTCTCAAAAGCGGCACGTTCCAAACTGTAGATTATTTCTACAAAGTTCAGATAACTCGTGCTTGGTCAGCTAATCTTTCCAGTGTACGTGAGGTCTCGAGACAGAGCGATAACCCAAAATACATATATATACTATGCAGTATAGGTATATACAGTCTTAAGCTCCAACAAATTATTAAGTTAGTGTTCAACTCACTCGACTTCGGAGCAAAACTGAATTGTCAATGCCCGAAGTGAGCGCATTCTCGCTGCGCCTTAAACAGATTCACTCCTGCACACAAAATTAAGGTATCACTGATAACGAAAATTTACCTTAAAGTGGCGAAGACTACCTGCCAGTTCCTGTTAAATTGACGGGTTTTCAAATACGCTTAAATATCCTTGTTCAATTGCACTTCAAGTCTAGTGGCAAATCTCTCTTTCGTGATTGGTCAGTTGTCAATTTTTCAAATGTTTGTTCTGCAAAATTTTTATTGAGGATAAAGTGCTGATAACGAATCCGTGGCACCTGACTGTTGTAGATTCAACAAAACATTTCTAAATAACTCGCAACAGAGACATGCTTGACACAGCAGGGGCGCCATTTTCTCGTACGTTTGATCAAAATTTGTACGTGCAGCTGGGAGAGACGATTCAGATGCTAATATTCAAATCACAACTCTGAGTCAACACGCTAGATCGCTCGTACTTATTGTGGTACAAGGATTAATTCCATCTTTCAGTTTCTTACGTCTTTAACTGAACCTCTTTTGTGAATTTCGTCTCACTGGAATACTGAACAAGAGCGTTTTGGTGAAGAAACTTCGTTGACTATTTATGGTAAGAAGTTTTACATCTTTAATGAAAACTTTGGTCCTCGTCTAATCATATTGATAATTCTTTCACAAAGGCGCGTATTATTGCAAGAAACAGACGCTCGGCCGGTATCTATCAGTTTTCGTAAGCTTTCTATTGCTTATAACACTTCAGTCTATCTCCCGGTACAACGTTACAAACCGCTTTAAATAGAAGATGAATCCTATTTAAGAAATTTGAATACACCGACGTTCAGCAAGAATGTTTCCTGTTCGACATTAACTCTTAATCAAAAATTCTAGATCTCTGGCGCTCAGCGTCTATTGTGTTCGCTCTTTGTAATTCAATTAGAGTTAAAAAAATCTCAGGAAAAGAGTCTCTAAAGAAAAATTTTAAAGTTCAGAACAAATTCAAAAGCTTATCATCCCAAAGATTAAACACAGCGGTTTTTGAAATTACAAAGTTGCATTACATAGTTCAACACTTTAAACTACTATTATTAAACTTGGGCGGGGATTTAACACTACGGTCGCTACTTTTTGTTTAGCGTTCTGCTTGAACTGACTTTGGAAATGCAATGCCTATAGATTTCAGGGAAAAGTAAAACGTTGATAGACGTAGCGAATTTTTAAAAAAAGTCTTGTTTTAAGCAAGATGGCAACGGAATCTTTATACCTGGTACAGTTTCAAAATTATTGTTAGTTCGCATATCTATCTAATGCCGTCACCGATTTGTTTTGTAAATTTTACATTGTTGTAAATGGCGTCGCTAGTTTGCATGTAGGAAACTGCGATCGTATATTTAAATTATCAACAAATGAATCTTGACATTCTTGACTAGTGGCTACAATAACAACCGGAAACGTTTTTCAATAACAGTAAAATGATTGAAGTAGCTCATATTGAACAGTGTTTAGGTAGATGAATGCATTTGAATCATAAATGCACTTGGCATTCTAGTATTGATACTAGTTTTTATAGAAACGTTATCATTGAATCGCTCGTGTGGGGCTGCAAGTTCAACGAAACACGTTTCCTAATTGGCGTAGATTCTGCTGCTAACAGCGTTTTTTAACCAAGAATGAAGTGAAGTTTGACTCTAAGCAAGACGGAAAAACAAAATTAAAGCTAGTTAAAGATAATGGAGTTGCTAAAACCGTTAGTTGCAGGAAATATGGGCCGTCCTCCAACATTTTGTGCTAGACAGTTTTATTTTCCTGATCGCTGTAATATCGGGGGAAGCGAAACAATTCAAGATATTGTGCACTTGAAAAAAAAAATTCGCACTAGTCTTTTGTAGCTTCAGTTGCCATCGGCCATGAAACAGATCTTGTCTTCGGTTGAACTCTCGTGGGAAAAAGTAAGTCCTTCTTGCGACTGTTTTGCTTTCATAAAACTTTAACATTGTTGCTTTTGAATATCTAGCGGCAGTGGGGAAAAGCGGTTCTTTCAGTTACAGACGGACGACGTGAGAAAGCGTTTTTAAGCTGCCTTATTATCTGACCACCAAATATCTGCTTACATTAACCAATACTGAAAACGCTCGTTGTTTTCGACAACAAAACCATGGAATTTTTGTCATAAAATGGCTAGTTTTCATAGCTTGGTTTTTATTGCTTAAATTGAGCTTTCCTTCCAGCGGAAAGATGACGCCGTAAGAGACCAAATCCGGAAGAAACATGTCTTTTTCATTCTAATAAGGTTCCAAAGAAAAAGTCTTTCATCATTCCGAATCGCTTTGCGATGGTTAGTTTCCACAATAAATCTAATATTAAAACAAAAATGTTTACAAAACATTCTTATTGTATCAGGGCACGTCAAATTGTGTTCGTTTCTTTCGTATTGGTGTTTGTTAATTCAAATATTTTCATTTGTTAAACCACAACTCCTTGCATCGTGAAACCGCGTGTTTATGTAAAACACTTGCCATTACTTCAAGCACATTTTTTCTACTTAATACACTTTGCTCTTTTTTAGACTTTGTGACCATACCAAGTATTGCAACGTCATCTAGAATTGTAAGTTTAGATCAACCGATCAATGCTGTTTTGCTAACCTATAATTGTGTTCTCACTTGGACACCAAATTGAAACAATAGTGGCCAGTAATTTCAATGTATTCAAGTGCCCATCTTATTAGTTGTTTAGACTTGCAAGTTCACAACACAAAAGGCAGGAAATCGAACTTGCATAGCTCGGGGCCTCTCTTAACCTCGTAAACTTACCTGAAAACAAGCCAATACGTGGTTGGACTCTTCTCTATTGTTTTTCCCGCTATTAACTACTTACTGACTGCCCCAGTCGTAAGTAAATGTTACTGGCGCCATTGCAATTTAAATTGTTTCTTCAAAAAGAAAATGCGAAACTGACTGTTTGTGGTCTTTTGAAATGAAAAAGCTACCGTGACAGTTATTCGTTCGTATCCACCTCTATCATTGACCCCGTGTCACCCTACCACAGTTTTAATTTGCCAACTGGCCCCTTGCGATGACCTTCGTGTCAGGCAAGTTCTATTCACGCACACTTTTCTCGTACTGAAAAGGTAAAGATATGAGTTTGAAATCATCAAGTCTCAATCACCTTTTCACCCGGACCCAAAGGTACAGCTCTTTAGAAACAGCTTGGTTATTCTCAAGATCTAGTTGTTGACAGACGTAGCTAAATTATGAAAAACACACACATCGATATTTCTGTTGTGTGTTGGAACATAATAACAAGTATTTTAGGATTGGGAGACTCTGTGTCTACCTCCAGGCCAATTGCTTAACGTTTATCTAGATTCTATTGTTAATGGACTAAATTTGTCTAATTTTATCATCAGCAAAAACTGATGAACTGCTTCGAAATGGTTCTCCATCGTTTGTTCACTAATTTCTTGACGACTGCAATCCATTTGTAGTGTCAATACTGGGAGATGCTAAGGCAGGCCAAACACCACCTACCAATAAAGAATAAATAAGGTGCTTGATTGTATTTTCGGCCCACTAAACATAAACTTTCATAACGGAGAGAGATTTATAGCTCAGCTACACCATTCAACTCTTTAATACATTTTCAGTTTAAAATTTTTCGAGGACAAAAGCCATCGAAAACAAATAAAAGGTAATTGAAAAGAAATTTTCGGTACAGTCTTTCTACTGTCCCTGATTGCCTATTGTTTAGCAAGCATTTTACATTTTCAGAAAGAAAAAGATCCAAGCTTTGAATCAAAACCTCTTTCCTCGAGAGAGTTCAACAGCTATAAAACAAATTAAAACCTCTTTTCTAGTAGAGAGATAATTATACGGTGGGATTTAGAAGGATTTGAGTCTTCAGACAGATTCAAAGAGTTGTTCTGCTGCGGATGAAATACTGTTGATATTTTGGAATGCAATGAGATGCACTTGATTGGATAAGCATTAATTAACGTCAAGGCTGTCAATCATTTCAGAAATTTTACAGTTCAACAACTCCAGTCGCACGTTTTGTGAGCCGCAAAGCTTACTGTCGAGAGTTTTACGATCATTTATCCTTCATGTCACTTGAGAAAAGCTGTTCGGGTTTAAAACTATCGTTTTGCACACTTGGCTAGCAAGCCGTGAGCAAAGCATGAGTTTTGAAACAGGAACTGCTCAATTGCCCAAGGTATACCACAAAAAAGTGTTGGGAAAACTAGGTCTCTAGCGAATGTGGGCAAACGCTTTTAAAATTCATCTCCCCGTCCCGCTAAACGACACAGAATTAACGGTAGGTTTTGTATGTTGCAGACCATGGTTGCACACGATGTAGGCTCTTCTAAAACCTGCAACAACTGTGGAGATATGTGTCCAGGATTTTCTGCGCATTATTGGCGGTAAGTGATCGTTTGCATCTGCCTTTTATGATAACACACGGAGTCAGGAGAATCAAAGAGAGAAGCGCGACCAACTGATGAGGTCGATACGACAACACGAACGTTGTTAGAACATGAATCTATTAACAGGTTTAGCAGATAGAAAGAGAAACGATTTTTTGGCATTAATGTGGTGATGAGAATCTTCTTTCGATAAATTCCGCTGAAGAAAAAATGCCGGGAAAGCTCTCACAATAAATCACTGTGGAAAACTTGTAATCAAGCATCTTCCTTCCTTTCATGGATCATCATAATATTATGCCACGACAAAGGAATTCATTTGCTTCCTGGAATTACCGTTAAGCCTGCATCGATAAAGATGCAGACTTCATTGTAAATAGAGTTAAACTAAGTTCAGGTTCTGTTTTTTTTCTTCATTCGGACTGCTGAAATTCAATTCGTTGTCGACACTCCATCCGGTTTATTGCTTTATGATCTCAGCGCCGTAATTCATAATTGTCACTTTTGTACTGAGAAAGTAGCATTTATTGTTTTTAGGCTTCTGTAGAAATATAGTGGACTTGTTTGTTTGCCTTTTGCTTTTTGCACTCTCAAGTGCTAAGGAATTCGGAGTTGAGTAAAGGTCGGATCGGATAACTTTCGACCGTTCAACTGTTTTATTTGGTTAACAGCGATAAATCTGAAAACTGCCCTGTGGACGGACTGTAGACAATAAATTCGTCACATTATACAAAAGTTTTGTTCTTATCTTTGGCAAGGTCTGTATAAATGAAATCAATTCAATAAATGGCGGTATGATAAATTAAACTAGTTTCGGTATTGTTTTCGTTATTGAAAAGTCCTTCATCAGAGGTTCTTCCAGGAGCCTTGTAGTCTAGTGGAGTATTCCAGCCAAATGGTGATTTACCATCTTATCTCAGCTGTTACTTGATAACTAATTGAGAGAAACTTCTGATAGCTGTAGATTGTGAAGAATGCCTTGGCAATAACCGCTGTTTAGAAACGAAAGCATCACCATTTTCTTGCGTTCGTCGTTAACCAACCAACACCTTTACTTTTGTTTTTATTTCTTAGATTTCAAAGAGCATTTCAAGATTATAAATCCTCTTACTGCGTTATTCAAGTTTATACTTCTACAACATGCTCTTAATGAAGAGTACCTTCAAGTGATGCCTTATTTTTTTTTCGGCTTGGCCTTTTTCACCCGGAAACTGCGGGATTTCGATAAATATCTGCGGTCTCGGTTTCGCTTTGATAGGAAAAAATTTTTGGACCGTTTCCGTCCTGCGAGGGGAAAGCAAAGAATAGGGCAGCATTTAACATACTTACCGACTCAAACATTTATACCACCATACTATTCCCGAGAAGTGCTGTGGTATTCAGTTTTCTAGAGATTTACTGTTCTTGTTTTTCTCTCTCTGTTGACAGCCCCGGAATCGCTTAGCAGTCAATCATCAGGTTTTCACAGCAGAAACGATCAATTCACACAGAACAAGGGCTAATCTTCGCCGGTTCTTTAGAATTTACATCCTACTTTTCGGCTAATGAATTTTATCTTATTCGAATTAGATTTCTCTCGAGTCGACCGCCTAACCTATACTCAAGACAACTTAGCCTGATTTAAGAAATTAATCACGGATTGCACGGTTCACTTTAATTAATCTACATGTGATGAAAGTAAAATATATCATGCTATGCGTCCTTGATAGTACGGTGTCGATTTCTTTTCCCTGCGGAAACACCGCTTGCATTCCTAATGCAAAATAACTTGCGTGAGTCGCCGCTGCAGCATGTTGAAGTACCAACCGCCAAACCCAAACTTTACGAAATTGGAGTTTGAAATTCCATTTGTCAAAGAGATTGACTATTTAATCTTTTCCTCCTAGCGCGCTTTTCGAGCTGTCGATGGTAATTAACATCACTCTCGAATACGTGTCAGTTTATTTCGATTCACAAATAAAGTGATGGCACACTTTCTTTGACATTCGAAGAGCCCTCTATTGATGTCTCTTTCATTCAATAAGTTAAAACGATGGCTCAACCGCAGGAAGATTTATTACAACCAACAGTTTTAATGAAGAGTTGCCAAACACAACACACGTGGACATGTCAACACAAAAGCAGTGCGCAGTTGTTCTCTCATTCTTATTTTGTGACAAATGATCTGGTGCTGTTACTTTCAATTACTTGTTCAACATTATTCTTTATCTTGGAAGGACATGCTGTCAAAAAGAGAAACATTTCTAAGTGTCCTCTGAGTGTGTGTGGCGCACTTTTACAATAGCTTTTTTTTCAAATGCTTGAAACAGTGTTTCCGCTCTTTTGTCACATTGTTTAAAATAAAATCAATTGAAGGTTTAAATGTTACCTTCGGCAAACATAAATAAACCACTGAGAATAATATCCACTTTTCGTTTGAGTTGACCGATCTGATTGAGCAAATTACTTTCTAAGGTAGCTCCTGTTCCCACTGATATTATTTTCGGCAACAGTTTTCTAAAAAACATAACATATCATTTCCAATTAAAATAAGTTAAATCTTTAGATGACTGAATTGTGCTACAACAAAAGGATGGAAAAAAGTTGTAGCAATTTATTATCTCAGAACAAGCCAGGTGTATTTGCAAAGGATAACAATTGCATTACGCTTCTGGTAATTGGGATTGGTGAAATTGAATACCTTAGGCTTAGGCTTGGAACATAAATTCTTACAGCTCACCTACTAAGCAAGATCGGATAACTGAGAAAAAACATCGTTCGATATTCGATGCTTGTAATGTTATGTTTAAAAGCTTTTATTGCTAATCGGATTGCATAAAAACCTCGAGGCATATGTAACATGTGTTTCTTTTTTCACCGTTTAAACTGAAAGATTTTATTTTGTAAAAATACAGGACGTCCTAAAATGGCGCGTGCTGTTGAACCCTTGTTTCATTGTTGTTTAATTTCAAAATATTTAAGCCTGAAGAGGTTTTTGTCGCTTTTTTCGGCGGTTATATATTTCTAAGACTTTCTTCAATATGATTAGTGATTTGTATTCGAGCCAATTGTTATTTATATTTGTTTGTTGTCTTATTCAAATTGTAAGCGATATACAGAAAATCAGGGAACTGCATCAATGACTCAACTCGTTTAGTTTGATACGGAAGCTCCGACCGAGTACAAAGGTTTGCTGGAGTGGTCTTTAGAAAGATTTTAAACCGTTTTATTCAGCGATGTTAAAATTAAAAACTCCGTCACGAAAACCTCTGATACTTTCTTTCGATACGTGTTAAAGTTTGCAAATTATTTTTAGAAAGTCCTTTTGTTTATATCTGGATGGGAAAAACATCTGTTAATTTCTCGAGTCATCAAATGTTTCCTGTCACGGCTTAGAAGATGTCCTAGTTCATGTTGTTTCAACCATCGAAAATGGAAGTTCTAGAAAACCTAATTTGTCGAATTCCATGGTAGAACTTTGTATCAACGGTAATTCGGTTTTTAGATGTTATTGCAAATTTGTATTGACTCAAATGTTGATGAATTTCATTGTATCGCTTCGGTGACATGAATTCATTGGAAACAATGTAGACAGTATGGCACCTGTAATTTATGCTCACGGTTAACGTAGTACAGAGATCAATGTTCAAAATGCAAAGTTTTTATTGAACAAAAGTTGTTAGCGAAACCCTTCAACTAGATCACTTGAAGGAAGGGCCTGTATTGGTTCGCAACAAATAACTCAAGAACACCTTGCACAAATGATTAGCCCCTGGACTATTCATATTAAATACTTGATCTAGTCAGGTTTGTTCTGTAGTTGAGTCATTTCTTCATTAAGCAGTTTCAGTTGAAGCTACTCATCTCAATTAATTTGTAACTTTTAATGTAAATTGAAACCTCAAGCTTTCCCAGATTAAGTGAACCAAAGAAGGGAAGGGAATTCAAGTACGTGAGCACATTGAGGTGTATAAGGCCAAGTAAAAAAAGTTAGTAGCTACTTATCTTAATATATTTCCTATAGGAGGTGGGCAGTTCTTACTATTTGTTATTTTTACAATTTTTTCTATTTCTTCATTATTCAATGTACTTATTGATAATGAATCCATTACCAAGGTAATGACTAAAATAACCAAGAAACATCCATATGTCCCAGAACTTAGTTTCTTTAAATGATTTAAGTAACATATTGAAGTATGTTACTTAAAACATGGTAGTTCTGCTGTCATTTGCTGCATTTTTGTGGAGTGTCTATATCTCCTAGTTTAGAACTTCTACTCACTGGAAAGGAGTTGCACAAACTTTAAAATTTCAGTTGCATGAACTCATTCAGGAGAATTGTGAATTGGTGGAAGTGAAGTCAAACATTGATATATAGCGATTGTATGAAAACACCACATAGTAAGAAATAGCAGTTGGCTGGGCAGGCAGGGATAAGAAACTACTGATTTTTTTTTACCTTGCATTAACTGTTAATAGCCAGTAAGCTGATTAGACCCAAAAGAAACTTCAATAAGTAGGGCTTTTTTTTTCTAAAGGAAAATTTGTAGACACTGCAAGTGTCCCAGAGAAGACCACATCACACTGGCTGACGATGTGAAAGAAGGGAGAAATGTTTACATGGCGGATGTTCATCAGTCTAGTCTTGCAAGTGATGATGATAGTGGTTGTGCATTGGAAGAGTATGTGTGGGTCCCACCTGGACTTAACCCAGAACAGGTATACATTATTATATATATGTAAGTGGGAAACGTAAAACCATATGGGGAAGAGGGCTCAATACATGCAGTTGCAAGTAGAGCTTAGGTATATAAAAAACCAAAACGGTGGTCTTGGTTAATCTGTCGCTACAAAGTTGTTTCATGCTGCATGAGCAACACTCGTAATTATATATACATATAGAAACACAATGTATATATACATATAGAAACACAAATGCATAGGTCTATTTATTTATTACAGATCAAACTGCCTGTAGACGCTTCTCTAAGACACTGGTAGACTTTTTTGTTTCGCCTAAATCTCCCTTAGATCCTTATGATATCAATCACTTCAACATTATATACTTATAGCCTCTGCACTGTCGGGTGTTAGAACTAACTAAAATAATTTTCAATTTTGACTTTAAAAAATGTTAAAAAAGCATGTAGGTTAAAGTACTGATTAATAATACACATGAAAAAGTTCCTTGGTTCTGATTGGTTGAGAGCAATGCAATTATTTCTTAACGAATTATAAAACAAAGAGCAAATTAAAGTACTAAACAAAATGCAAACATTTCTCTCCTTGAGTTTCAGAACTTTGCTATTTAAAAATTTGCTTCGATTTGTCCCTTGATGATTAACAACTGAGCAGTTTGTAAATTATGATGGGTTGCAAAGATAACTTATTCATCACATGACAAAAAGCATGTGTCATTTGTCACTAAAGCAAGTTTTCTTCAGAAATTAATTCATGTGTATAGGTGTATAAGTTGCAAATTGAACTCAAAGTTATATTTTTCCCTAGTAAATAAACCACCAAAATCAACAGAAAGCTGTCTGTGAAATGAAATAAAACAGTTAATGTCTAGTTGATATTGCTTGCAAATATAGCAATGAAGTCATAAATGTACATTTTTATACCTAGGGCCGCCAGGCTCTTTGATACATAATTTAGATATTTTGTTTAGACCATTTATTTTAGATATTATTATCTTAAGTAATTTTAATTTTTATTTTTTTATCCAAGTCATTTCACTATATCAAATTTAAATATCCAAGTGCGGTATAATTTTTTTTTATGTAAGGTAGATAGATAAAGCTTATGATTATTACACTTTTTGCTGTGGCATAGCCAGCTTGTAGGCCTGCAGGCCCGAGCCATCAAATTATTTTAACAGGGAAAAATAAAGTAATGAAAAATGATTCTAATTACAGACTTGCACTTGTAGATTAAAAAGTTGCTTAACCAACATTAAGCCAAAATGGTCCTGCAAAGTTTTCTAATTCTGGCTGCGCCACTGTTTTGATTACTTTGCAATTATACCCTTTGTAAGCTCAAGTATATCAAATTTAGGATCTAGGAGTTTTTGGTGATTAAGGATCCAAATATTTGTGTGCAGTTTACCACCATCCTGCAATCCCCCAATTTCATCATCATTCTTATAACATTCCAAGAACAGAGGATTCTACACCTGGCTAGCAACTGTATACAGGCTCTTTTTATTCTCTTACTTTTGTATTGTAATAATTATCAAACAGAAAGTCGAGGCAAACCTTTTCTGGAACCTTTCCAGGTCCAAGCCTACATGTGTTCACTTCCAGAAGATAAAAGGCCATATGTAGATAGTCCTGGTGAAAGATATCGTCAGCGACAGATAATCCTACAGCTTCCAAGTTATGACAATGAGGCGAAATTCTGCAACAACTTGAGTGAAGAAGAAAAAAGAGAACTGAAATTTTTTGTTGCATTGAGAAAACGTGACGCACTTGGAAGAGGAGTTGTTCGCCAGATCACAGACTTATCAGAAGGTTATATGTGCAAAGAGGTAAATAATTATTGAAACACCACTGTTTTTCCTCTGTTTTTCTTAATTACCTTTATTTATAACACTAGATCTATGCTTTCTGAGAGGACTGTGCCTTGTAGTACTCTAATGTACAACGTAACTGTCGATGCTTGAAATTAACTCGTGTGTATCTTGCATTTGGTGGAAGTTTTTACAACTACTTATTCAGCTACTGGTGTACATACTACTATCGAAGCTATTGTTATGCACTAACTATATTTAAGCAATAAAACATATTTTTCATGTCTTTGGCCTGTGACATAAAAGCGAGGGGGGATGCGTTTGGAGAATTGATAAAAAATTTGAAAGTCATGAGCTGTCTTTGGTGAGTGACTTTCAATTTTGAACTTATTCTTATACACGCATGCGCAATGAATGAGTTCTTGCAGTGTGTAAAAAGTGTCTGTGGAGTTTGGATGGTGAGCAGATATAAATTTAATCCAAATCATGTGATTCCTTTTGACATGAGCAGACAGCCATCTTGTTTGCACATCTGTTGCATAATCAGTTTCATAACTTCAGCACAAGTCAATACAATTTTCTGAGATAAGCTGAGAAGAAAAGATTCTGCTTTTGTATTATTGAACTTTCTTGTTTTGTGTGCCAAGTATTGTGATCGGCCTGATCAACAGCTTTGCATCCAGCTTCATGCCAGTCAGTCAAGAGTGTCAGGGTGGCCAAAATTGACCTTTTTAATTGTAGTCAACGAACAAGCAATTAGTATCTTGTCCCCTTTTTTTGTTCCTGACACACAACTCAAACAGATCTTGCATGAATAGTAACAAGTTCCGGTTAAACCTTGACGCGCAAAATAAAGGAAATACAACAAAAAAAAGTAAAATCAGTCAGAATAGAGCCAAAGGTAAAAGCCATTTTTACTCACTCCAATATATAGTCTCTGGCAAGCGTCAACAGCAAGCGACAAAGTAAACATCCCAAAACCCCATCAAACCACTTAAGATAACACGAAAGACATAGGAACTAAACTTTATTAATCTTTATTTCATGTTTTGGAGTTTGCAGGAAAGGATAATCTTTGTTGAGAGAATTGTCTGCCTAGCTGTGGACTAACTCGTAAATTACAACCTTATAGGCTTTTTTTCTCATTGCCTTAAAAAAAAAAAAACAACTGTGGCAAGTGAACAGGACAATATTATTGATTTTTAGTTCCATACTCACAGAAAATATTACCAAACTATGAATGAGTTGGCTCTTAGCCCCTTTGATTTCATGGCAGCTGAAATGGACTAGGTTATTTGTTTGCCTGCTTTTTTTAATTAAATTATTATTTCTATCTTCATTTCCTAGTATAGATTTTCTTTTTGATGTGAAAGCTTACCTTTGGGGTCTTGTTTACTTTATCTTGCTAACAGTGTAGTTAAATACAACCAAATTTCAGTATTCGTATTCTGGTTGCATGCAGCCAGGCCAAACTGGCTTGTTTATGGTGAAATCTTGTGGGCTTTTGTGTATGACATCTACAAACATTTAAAGTATTTTTTAACGAAAATTGATTAGCAGCTAGGCATGCAATGCCAAAGACTGTTTTTCAATTGTAAACACAGTCTGTGTCAGTAAAACAAATTGAGTAGACTCAATTCCTTTTATTTAACAGAAAAGTGGAGTTGATGAAGTTTTTCGAACTAGCAGTTTTTGGACACAAGCAATGCCAGTAGTTTTGGCCATTTTACTAATGGGAAAGATTCATAAGTTGATTAAATGAACAGTATCAAAATAGTTCGAATCAAGAATTCTTATGACAAAAATGTGCACCAGATCCAAGTGCAAAGCTGTTATTTGAAATACTGAGTTTGTGATAAAGCAATATTACAAAGTCTAAAGGAAGATATATAGAAATGTTGTTGTTTACAGTTAGCCTGCTAGTTTTTAGAATATGAAAGAGGCTTGAGTTTTAACCACATGAGTCACTGGCATGGCCACAAATATAATTTTTGGTTTAGCAGACATTTGCCAAAGTTTACTTTTCACTACTAAAAGATGATCCAAAAGCAAGAATTTAATTTTGTTTGGCAAATCTGCAATATCACTCAGTATATATAAGTTATAGATTTTCAAGCACTTGTGATCTAAAAATTCAGAGTAATTCTACAAAAAGTTTTGACCACGTCTTCATTTTAAAGCATTTTTAAGTGTACAAAGCAACATTCATAGGGCTTGAATACTGGTGTACCTAAATTATATTTTGGTAGACAGCACAGAATCGCCAAGCATTGCAAAACATTCATCTGAAGTTTACTCAAGTGTCGCTAGAGTAACAGGATCTTTGACAACTTTCCTGCTTTTACAATGGCCCTATTAAAAAGTTATAATTAATAAATAATTTGTTGGAGTCAATTGCTTAAAGGCCCAAGAAGGTTGAGATGTGAAACAGATCAACAAGCTTAGTTTGAAAAAAAAAGCCTTCCAAACTGAAAAAAAGTAGACAAAATTACTAGCCTGCCACTGTTGTCATATTTTTGTCCTCAGTTTCTCAAACTTTGCCAATGTTTAGAAACTTTTGCTGTGATGTTCGAGCTTTGACGTAAGATTTTGCCACTGGGAGCCGCGCAAAGTGTGCTTTGTTCTTCCACGCTGCAAATAATTGTGTCTCTTCGTCCAAAAGCCAATGCTTCTAGGCTTACCACATGTATGCCTCGCATACCTGTTTTTTACTATTAGAAGGCTGCACAAAGATCATTGCTATTATTATGAACATTATTGATATTAGTAATAGTTTTATCATCTGTATTTTTATATATTATACTCTATTTTAAATATGCTTTGAAATTTACTTCTTTCAGTGCAACGATCGTGTCAGTCCAAATTCTATGGCAGTGTTTGCTTCAAGGGCTGGCCAGTCAACCTGTTGGCACGCAGGCTGTTTTGTGTGCCAAGCATGCAAAGAACTACTTGTGGATTTGATCTACTTTTACAAAGATGGGAAAGTGTATTGTGGCCGACATCATTCTGAAACCCTGAAACCAAGATGTGTGGCATGTGATGAGGTAAGTATTGATGATGAAAGTGATGATGATTAAGATTCAAAATAACCTGAGCAACAATTTTTGTTACTCTAGATTAGTTCAAGTGTTGTTAAAAAACACTAGTGTCACCAGTGCATCAATCTGATTGGTTTTTCCACTTGCTGTCTATTGAACAAAATTAAGGAATATTATCTAATAAACAAGATTCCAAAGTGTCTGATCAGACATTGTCAGCTATTGTGTGGTAGTGACAAATAATTTGTCTTAACTATTTTGTACATTAGCCAATGAAAAGTGAAATCACATGGGATGAGTTGAAAACAGTTTATGAAGAAGTTTGTAACTTGGTGTTGTAAAGAATGAAAGAAAGTACTTCTGAGTCAATTACAGGACAAATGCTCTACCCACTGAGCTACAGAGACTCAGCTGGGGAGCCGAATCACTGAAGGGAAACTGACCCACAGTCCTCTGATTACCGGTCAGATGCTCTACCCACTGAGCTACAGAGACTCACTCGGGGAGCCAAGTCACTGGTTAAGTTCTTGTCTATTCCGGCTGGACACACATCTTGCATTGAGCTAGCAGATGCAAGACATATGTCCAGCGGGAATAGACAAGAACTTATCCTGTGACTCAGCTCCCCGTGTGAGTTTCTGTAGCTCAGTGGGTACTGCATCTGACTGGTAGTCAGAGGGTTACAGGTTTGATTCGTGTTAGTGACTCAGAGTTTTTTTCTGATCACTCAACTTGAGAAGCGCTTTCCTTTCTCCTGGAAAACAGTTTCTTCAACATGGCTTAATTGAGCACTGGGCCTGCTTAATCTTGAAGCAAGACATCTGAGCACTTCAAACAAAAAATTGTGTGACATTGTAAATCATTCTGGTCACAGTTAATAGGCACTCTTGAATAAACTCCTTTACTTAAATTTTTTTATAAAAACTTTGGTGAACTCACCAAAGAATTTGCTTGGCTAAAAAACAAAAGTTTTGTTGCAAGCACAATGAATATAAAAAATCTTTTCATACTAGTTAAATAATAAATGTTGTTTTTCAAAGCTCTTTAGCTTAGCAGCCATCAATAATTCATTTGCCATGTAGTGTAAATGAATGCTGTCTCAGAAACTTATGACAGATTCTTAACAATGTGACCTTCTTAAGTTGGTGTCTGTTCACATCTTGCCAAGCAGAACAGACTTGGTTTGGCTGATTTGTCCCTTACACTTGAACAGCTTCTGAACTCTCATTTATAGTGTATGAAAAAATAAGTTGGTTAGTTTAAAGGATTTGAAATATTCTTAAACTTCAAACTTTTAAGATGAATTATAAAATCTCTTAAACTACTCTTGGAAATGTTGTAAAAATAAAGTTAAAAGATGTTTTAAACTAATCATTAAGGTTTGGGTTTGCTTCGTAGATCGTGTTTGCTGAACAGTGTACAGAAGCAGAGGATGGGTGTTGGCACGTTCACCATTTTTGTTGCTTCGAATGTGACAGCCCACTTGGGGGGCGGCGGTATGTTATGCGAGAAAACCACCCGTTCTGCTGTCACTGCTTTGAAACAATGTATGCCGAATATTGTGACTCTTGTGGTGAGTTAATTGAACCCGATGCAAGCCAAATGACTCACAATGGACAACACTGGCATGCGACGCCAGAGTGTTTCAGTTGCTACAATTGTGGCGTCTCATTAATGGGAGAACCATTCCTGCCAAAGCATGCAGAAATTTATTGTTCACCGCAATGCAGCAAAGTGCGGGCTGCATCTCATATTGATGACCCCAAATATCCTTTGCATGCAAAGCGGAGGTCTGGTATTTCGCAGTTATCAGGGCAGGACTCACAAACTTCTGATATTGGTACTTTAGAATCAGGAAAAACCCCTGGTTCCGAAACTGCTCTGCAGCTATTTGATCAGCAGTACCATAATGTAAACAGCAACTCTGCTCAAGAGACGAGTGGGTTGTTTCACCATGAAAACAGCCCTTTTGAGCGACCGGCACAAAGGAGCATTGTTATGGGATCTTTGGGTGATGGAGCTGGGACTATGTTCGGGATCATTGAGACCCCTGGGTTTGCAACTGATGCATTTGAGAGTGTCAGTACAAGAGGAGGAAGCTCAGCTAATAGATATTACTCAGATAGGGATAGGAAGGAGTTAAATGGGAACTTGCCATCACTGCCAAGGGCTGATTCATATACTGATACAACAGATGCTGCATTTATCAAAGCGAAGGCTGTGGAGGATTTTGAGTGTATTGACAGCAATTATGGTACAATTGAAAGTAAAGATAGCAACTACTGTACCGAGTCATCGTCTGTAACAGAAGATTTGAACCACCCCTCTAGATCTTATGTTAAGGAATACGCAGGAATGCAAGTTGTGGAAAACTCTAATGCCAGAGCTAAGCGTATAAAGGCTCAACAAATGAAATATATTGACTTTTCTGACATTGACGAGTATAGATCCGGCTATGTATCTGACCGACCAGGATTTTATCATCCCAAACTAAACAAACCAGACTACATAAGCAAACCCTTGTCACGATCACTAGAAAACTTAACTATTCAAAACTCAAATCCAGATGAACTGAGTAGAAGAAATCATTTTCGCTCTGCATCAGGGTCATTTTCATATGGCAAGCGGGTTTCTGACTCAAGAAAACAATTGTATATGAAAGAGCAGCCTAGTAAAACTGCCAAACCAAGTAGTGTTTCCAAGAAAATGACAGAGCTTCCATGGGAAGATCCTTTCGCAAACCCAGTTGACAAGAACAAATCTCGAGCAGAGCGTGTGCATCGCCCAAGGATAAGATTTGTGTATGACGATACTTGCATGAAGCCCCAAACACCTACTAAAACTTCTCCGAAGAAGCGAGGCAAAAATAACAAGAACAAGAACTGTCTTGTACAGTAATGAATTGCAACTGCGTTGTAGAACGATCAAAGATTTTCTGGCTTGATTTTCTGAGAAGAAACAAAAGTTTATGAATGGGTACAGACTACAAGTTGATGTTACTCCGAGTATTGACTAGTTATAAATTATATATGAAAGCTGAAAATGTACAGTTTTTTCTACTTTAGTACTCTAGATTATTCAAAACAACTAAAGCAGTAAATGGAATGAAACTGTTTAAAAAGTATGCGTGGTTTAGTTTAGGTGTGTTAATTTCTTTGTTCATGTTTTATAAATAACTGATCATTCAACTCTGATACTAAAAATAAAAGGGATGTTATTGTTACAGAGAGTGTGGCTTGATAGAAAACAGAGCAGACAAGAAATTAAACGTCTTCAATGACTTTAAAAAATTAGAGGTGCCCGCTCTCCCGCATTTTACTTAAATCTCCTGCATTTTTTAAAAACAAATATTATAGATAAAAAGTATACAGCACAACAACAATATGCTGTTCGTTTGTTCTTGACTCGTTGTCATGCAGTGACAATCGTATATTTACCAGAAAGCTAGCGCTTCCATGACAGCCTCACGCATTTTTAGACAAGCAAATACAACGTTATATGGGCGGACGAGGATTATCCAGTCAGTTGTATGTAAAAATAGGCCTCATTGAAGATATTAAAACAGTCGACAAAATTTCTAGCTCCCCAAATTACCAAAAAATCTCCCGCAGTGCATCCCCGGTTCCGCCGCCCATGGCTTTTTAAAGTAGGCATGAATGCCTTCTTGTAATCAAAAACATTTCTAAAATAATCGTGGCCAGGGTCCGTCTTTTTCGCATTCGGCCGAGAGAAGCGTAGGTTCTACTTTACTAGAACTGGTTGAGCTGATTTTGTGAATTGCTTGCGTTGCAAAAAAAGCTAGGTGGCCACGCATATTGTTTCGGGATAAAAAAAAACTTTGGTAAAATTTTGATCCCTCACATTTGAAACCTTTAAAATTTCCAAAAATTTTTTCCTCAAGGTCATTCCCCTAAAAAAAATCCACACATAGATTTTTTTTCAAACTTTGTCAGGTTGCTCTTTTGTATTTGTTGACTCCTAAAATGGAATAAAAAGTGGGGGTCACCAACTTCGTTTTGGAGTTAC
>JAOBAT010042678.1:0-30289 GCA_026413305.1 Hydrozoanthus tunicans | reverse complement strand
GCAGGTACAGAACCACACCTGTCAGCATCCCCCAGGCAGCTAGAGAACCACACCTGTCAGCCCTCCCCAGCAGGTACAGAACCACACCTATCAGCATCCCCCTGCAGCTACGGAACCACACCTGTCAGCATTCCCCAGGCAGGTACAGAACCACACCTGTCAGCCCTCCCCAGCAGGTACAGAACCACACCTGTCAGCCTCCCCCAGCAGGTACAGAACCACACCTGTCAGCATCCCCCAGGCAGCTAGAGAACCACACCTGTCAGCCCTCCCCAGCAGGTACAGAACCACACCTATCAGCATCCCCCTGCAGCTACGGAACCACACCTGTCAGCATTCCCCAGGCAGCTACAGAACCACACCTGTCAGCCTCCCCCCAGCAGGTACAGAACCACACTGTCAGCCTCCCCCAGCAGCTACAGAACCACACCTGTCAGCCTCCCCCAGCAGCTACAGAACGACTTCTATAAATTTAAACTCGCATTTATCAACCGTTTCAAAAATACAAAGTTCGATTGCGTCTCATTTTTCTTGTACTATCCTTGATTTAGTTTACATCCTACCTTTAACGAAAACTACATTTTTGAAGTTAACTCGTTAGTTACCTGTAGGAGCGCATTGTGAAGGTTGAGAAGATACCGTAGTAACAATTGACACGCGGGAGGCCATAGGGGTACCAGCAAGTAAACCGAATTTAGAAGTAACCACAGGCGTTCCACATCTGGAGTGAACTGGTGTAACTCGAGGTGAAGGTGGATACAGCTCAGGGAATCGCATCACTACAAAACAAGAGCAACTGAGAATTTATGAAGAGGTGGAACGAAAGTCTAGTTGCATACTGTCGGGCACCTTGAAAAATGGCTTGTTCGAGGGTTCTCCATGGTTAAAGAGTTCTAAAGATGGCAGGTATACATGTAGTATATATTGTTGTTTGTAAAGTTCTCATTTCGAACATAACATCCCCTCCCATTAAGAAGAGAATCCTATAAACAAAAAAACACTTTAATCTTTAAGAAGTGTCTCGTTTTTGCCTGACTGCACATGGCTCAACAAAGTCTGGCAATGTCATCTCTCTCTCCCCCTACACACACCCCCCTCCATCTATACATTGTTATGTTTTGCAACATTCATCATCAAGTTGTTGGGTAAGATGTAGAAACACCGAACTTGAAAATATCTTGGTCTTTATCATTTCCCCTCTTCTATCCCCTTACTAAGTGCTTCATTATACTGCTGTTAAACTGCCGAGTAAGACGAGAGTCCCCAAGCTCGATAACGTCGTTAGCCTCCGCCCCTTTCGTCCCCTTCCTTCATAAGTGCCACGCTTTGCATTACTCTCCATCAAACTGCTGCTTAAACGGACCATCAAACTCGAAAATTTTTTTAACCCCCCGCACCAACTCCCCTCCTACACAAGTGCCTTGTTTTAAAAAAAAACTGTCAGCCAACCTGTTCAGAAAGATGGCGGAACAGTAAGCTCGACAATGTCTTAACCCTCCGCCCCTTCTCCCGCCCCCTTGTTTCACAATATTGCCATGTTACACAACACTCCAAGCCAACCTGCAGAAAAACAATGGACCATTGAAAAAAATCCACAATTTTTCCCCTCCATCTTTTTCCACCATTTTTTCCAACCATACACCATGTCTCAAAACACTTTCCATTTACCTTCTACGTAAGTCGGTGGGGCTTCGAGCTCGACAGGATCTGGGCTACTGCAGCCTGATTCGGACGGCAAGTCATGATCTGTCGTCTGACTGTGATGCAAACGCCATAATCTGCGCGTACGGCTGACTATCACCATAGTGATGACGGAGAACAGCGCAGCACAGGCCACCCCGATGACAATGGCAGTATAGTGGTACTTGAGATCAGCGCTCGCTTCAGCGTTATCTATATGAGAAGAAACAAATCATAAGAACCTTACTAATAGCTAAAACAACATGTATCACAATATTATCCTTGTGAGCTTCGCAAATTTACGGATTTGAGTTTGATTTGTGAATTTCTTAAAAGTAGCTTTAATTTGGTTACTTTGATCTTGATTGTATTGTTTTAAGTCATGGCCCTACAAATTTATCTTAAGAAGACATGTCTTGACAATAGTAGAAAGTCAACGTTTTGCCTCAGATGACCATCCAAGACGAGCGTTCCACAAGAGTGTCCCCTGGTCGTTTGGAAAAATTAGGTGGAAAAAACAGGTTTTTCCACATGGCTGTTACTGACCGGTTGCCGATCGTCTCTCAGAGCATCACTGAACTTTGAAAATTCATGAAAACCAGAGAATTCTACATAGCTGCAAAGTAAAAATAGGCATAGGTCGGTCCATCAAAATTATTCACGATCTTTTCATAAATCTTGCAAGTGGAAAACCCATAAACATCGTAAAAATTGTAAAATAAGAAATTCGTTTCACCTTTTCATATCACTGCTCATCCAGTCGATTAATGAAGATACATAAAATGGTTTTCGTGTTTATATAACCTGATGTAAACACGCAAGAAATTGGAAGAACACGAGATAAGTGTTGGAAACTACGACGCGAAGCTTTTTATACAAAATAACTAAAGAAAGAGGAAAAATTATTGCTCACAGAGACGTGATTCTGGCTGCTGTTCTCTATGCTTTTCGGCCGTTTCTGGAATACTAGGAAAATCAAACTCCAATAAAAAATTATGTATACTTCTTTTTTCGTTACTGGACTCACAACGAACTTTTTTCTCTGTTTGTTAACTAGGTCAATCAAAAAAACTGAGCTAAATCAAAAGCCGGGAGAACATACTTTCATGCAAAATGTATTTTATGGCCAATCAGACGCACGTACAATTTGAATGATTTTATAAACGTCGATTATACTTTAAAGTAGGTTTACATTTCCTTGAAATGTATATCTATCACTGATAAGATCAGTAAAGTCACTCAACGAGTGTCAAGAGAATACCTCTGATTACTTCGTGTATTGGCCATGGGATCGGGGAAAACCGCACAGTTTTAATTATGTATCAATTTTCTGTTAGGGAGGGGAGTGAGTGATTTCTACTCTGGAACTCCCTCCTAGCCGTGTCCTATACACACAGGCTTTCTTGACCGAGCTATGAATGAAGAGATGACATATGACCATCCTAAAAAATGGCGGACACCAGAAACTAACCTGAACTGTTGTACTGTACTACAAAGCCAAGACCACCAACGTAACCATTTGTTGCAAATTCAACCCTCATGGTATCACCAGTGGCCTCGATCCACTCCTCCCCAACACTAGCGCCACCACAATACTTCTTCAGAGGGAGGTCCCAGCTGCCAAGGCCATCCCTTATCTCCACGTAGTCACCACATTCTAAGGTATTTTCTTCCAGACTAAAGACCCTGCGTATATGTGGACGTATAGACTGTTATTACGCTAACATGGCATCATATATATTCAGTTTGTCGAGAAAACAGGATCAGAGTCAATTTCAGAACAATAACATTTATAAGTAAAGCTACATAGTTTCATAAAAATTGGCCATAATTTTACGGAAATATGAAGATTTGAAACTGGATAATTTTCCAATGAAAAGTATGTTGGACGGGCATCAGCATCGTTTCCATGTTTTCCCGATACATTTCTCTGTAATAATGAGAACAGAAGGAATGGGGAATGGGGAATGTCTTGCAACTTTGCTAAAACTGATGCACTGAATTTGGTACTGGCCATATTTTCTTGATATATCTAGTGCGTTTTTTGTGTGAAAAGGGTCTTAATTAATGAACAAACTCAGTAATTCAAATAAAAGATACCCATTTATACCATTTTTTTTTAAATTATAAAAACACTTTATAAAAAGCACCACCGTTGTCAACCGCAGTATGATCAACGTGCACACTGAAGGTCTTTCAACAAGAAAGCAAAAAATAAGCAATACTTAGAAAGGATACCGTAATCTAGTTAACTTATGAAACTAAAAGTTAACTAAGCATAAAACTTACTTAAATTTAAGCTTCACCGGCTGATTTGTTTTGGTCTGAATAGTCCAAACACACTTGATGTTAGCCGGATACCCACGAGGGTACCCTGGTGAAGAAAATATCCCCGACTTCCTTGAAAAATGCTCCCTGCATGTACCTTACAGAACAATACAAAAATCAGTCATGAAAACAACTTTCAGGGTATTCTAAGTTAGTTCAAAAAATATGGTTCAATACAGTCACACGAACCGAACCAACGGGATGTAAATTCCACGAAAATGAGCATTTCACTATCCACGTTTCTTACGTTAAATTTAAAGTTCTTATGAATACAAACCTTAAAAATACTTCTCACAAGATCAACCTGTTTTCCATATTTGCTTTGTGTGTGTTTCCAATTAGGGGAACCATATCTCTTATGCCCTTGCACTCACCATCCAAATAATCCTGGTCCTTATATTTCTAAACTCTATAATACTTCTTACCTTTAGATTCCTAATACATATAGCTCTCTAGTGCTCTCTATTTTCAGCAGTAAATAGGTGATGAAAATTGTTTGATAAAATTTTAACCATTACTTTAGGAGTCTTCAACTCACTTAACAACCAGAGAGAAATCAACAAAGAGTCAAACAATCTTGGATTTGTTAGTGACAACCATTAGCTTTTATCCAGTGGGCAGTTTATCCAGGCTTTGTACAACCGGGCCCTGAACCCTAAAATCTTAAATCATAGGGGATTATCTACATACTCCATAACCGTTATGAACCTCAGCTCATAAATTCCCCGTACCCACTATTTGGACTCCTAAACCCTATAACCTCATCCTTTAACCTTTACGGGTACCAATGTCAAACAATCACCTGGACTCGTAATTCCTACATGCCTCAATACTTAACCCCTACCACTATGTTTCCATTACCTGAACTCCTGACCTCTAAACACCTAACCCCGTAACCCTTACCATTGTTTATCCATCATTTAGATTTCTGATCCCTACAAACCCAGCCCATTCATTGTTAATCCATCACCGAGAGTCCTGATCCGTACAAACCCAACTCCTTTTCCCCAATCATTGTTCATCCATCACCTAGAGTCCCGATCCCAACAAACCTAACTTCTTGATCCTTACCATTGTTCATCCATTATTTAGATAAACCGAACCATTTCATCCCATTCATTGTTCATCCACCACCGAGATTCCTGATCCCAACAAACCTAACTCCTTAACCCCAATCATTGTTCATCCATGACCAGGACCCAGCCCATTTATTGTTAATCCATCACCGAGTCCTGATCCGTACAAACCCAACTCCTTTTCCCCAATCATTGTTCATCCATCACCTAGAGTCCCGATCCCAACAAATCTAACTTCTTGACCCTTACCATTGTTCATCCATTATTTAGATATACCGAACCATTTCATCCCATTCATTGTTCATCCACCACCGAGATCCCAACAAACCTAACTCCTTAACCTCAATCATTGTTCATCCATGACCAGGATTCCTAATCCTACAAACCTAACCCCGTAACCCTTACCATTGTTTATCCATCATTTTGATTGCTGATCCCTACAAACCCAACCCATTCACTCCAATTACCAGGATTCTTGATCCCTACAAACGTAACTTCTTAACCCCTACCTTTGCTCATCCATCACTTAGATTCCTGATTCCTACAAACCCAACCCCTTTCATCCAAATCACTGTGCATCCATCACCTTGACTTCTGATCCCTACAAACTTAACTCCATAACCCCTATCATTGTTCACCAATCATTTAGATTCTTGATCCCTACAAACCCAACTCCTTCACCCCAATCATTGTGCATCCATCATCTAGATTCCCGATCCCTACAAACTTAACTCCTTCATTCATCACGTGGGCTCTCGATCCTTACACACCTCACTCTTTAACCCCTACCATTGTTCATCGATCATCTGGACTCCTGACCCCTTCGCACCTCGCCCCTTAACCAATTACTACTGTTCATTCATCACCAGGATTCCTGACCCCTACAAACCCAACCTCTTTCATCCCAATCACCTAACTCCTTAACCCCTTCCATTGTTCTTCCATCATTTAGGTTCTTGATTCCTACAAGCCCAACCAATTCACCCCAATCATTGTTCATCCATCACCGAGAGTTTTGATCCCTACAAACCACTGTTCATCCATCACCTGGACTTCTGATCCCTACAAACCTAGCCCCTTCACCAATTTCCACTGTTCACCCATGACCTAACTCCTTAACCCCAATCATTGTGCATCCATCATCCAGGTCCTGATCCCTACAAACCTTAATCCTTAACTCGTACGATTGTTCATCCATCACCTGGATTCCTGATCCTTACAAACCAAACCCGTTCACCAAGTACCACTGTTCATCCACCACCAGAATTCCTGACCCCTACAATCCAAACCTCTTTCATCCCAACCATCTAAATCCTTAACCCCTACCGTTGTTCATCCATCATTTAGGTTCTTGATCCCTACAAACCGAACTCCTTCACCTCAATAATTGTGAATCTATCATCTAGATCCCTTATCTCTACAAACCTAACTTCTTAAAGCCAACCACTGTTCATCCATCACCTGGACTCCTGATCCCTACAAACCTAACCCCTTAACCAATTACCACTGTTCATCCATGACCTAACTCCTTAACTCCAGACATTGTGCATCCATCATCCAGATTCCCGATCCCTACAAAGCTCAATCCATAACTCCTACGATTGTTCATCCATCACCTGGATTCCTGATCCCTACAAACCTAACTCCTTAATCCAAATCATTGTGCATCCATCATCCAGATTCCTGGTCCCTACAAACCTCAATCCATAACTCCTACGATTGTTCATCCATCACCTGGATTCCTGACCCCTACAAACCTAAATCCTTAACCAAAATCATTGTGCATCCATCATCCAGATTCTTGGTCCCTACAAACCTCAATCCGTAACTCCTACAATTGTTCATCCGTCAGCTGAATTCCTGATCCCTACAAACCTAACCCCTTAACCCCAATCATTCTGCATCCATCATCCAGATTCCTGATCCCCACAAAGCTCAATCCATAACTCCTACGATTGTTTATTCATCATCTAGATTCCTGATCCCTGTACACCTCACTGCTAACCCCCTACTGTAGTGTTTTCATCATCTGGAACGTTTGTCATTTAATAATAATAATTCTTTTTTCCTAGTTTATTCTTATCAAACTACAACTTTCAAACACTCCTTACCATTGAAAGAAACAGTCCGGCAGTTTACAACCTCTTTGCCTGTTCAAAAACAATAAACGTTTAATACTGGTATTGACCAAACTTTGGACTATGTACTAACAGGTATGTTTCTCATACAAAACCTGCTGACCCTAACATCCTTCATATGGGAGTCAAAGACGACTGTTTTGTTTTTGGAATAAAAAGCACATCTAGATGAGGCATGGAATTAAGTTTTGACTTTTAGCTGTTGAGCCCTATACCCACATTAACAGGACTCGTAACTCCTTTTATCCTAAACACTGTAAACAAGAAAAAAATTCATTCCATTCATAGGATCTGTACATGGATTTATCACCTGATTTCTAAAACACTGTACACTTAACCCTTTGAATATTAATTTTTGGAACTCCAGAAATGCAGGAATATTGCAAGAAATGTTCATTTACCATTCTGTAAGCATCTGTCTTTCACAGCTCGCACATCACTGGCAGTTAGTGCTCTGTTGTACACTTGCAGACAGGATATCTTCCCTTTGAAGTGAGTTTGATCTTTCTTGCTGACACTACCTATTCGCATTTTGCCAGTGGTTTTTAACTCTAACTTATCTAGAGTAATTCTTTCTTTTGCACTTTGACCATCAATCCAAAGTTTAGCTCGATGTGAAGAATAGTCAAAAGACACACCCACATAATGCCAGCTACCAGTTAAATTGTACAGGCGGCTCTCAAGAGTTAAAATGTCATTCAGAAGTCCATCTCTTGACATTAACCGTGCAAACAATGTACCACGGCCAGTAACCCACAAATGAACACCGATATCTTTCCTTTCAACATAGCTAAATATTGGCCCAGAAGATGGACCATTACAGAATATCCATGTTAAAATGGTCAAAGAATATCTTGTATCAAGTTGTTCACTTGCTGGGATTTCAATGTAGCTTTTTCCAGTTCCCATAAATTCATAAGCAGTCCCATCTTTATCATAGGGTCCAGTGGCAGGCCTGACACCAACTTGTTGACCATCCTTGTTACCATAGCAACTGCCATCTTTAACAGCATATTTTGCATTCAGGGGATAGATTGCAACTGGTACTGGCAAGTTAGATCTAGAGCCTGTTGGGAGTAAACCAATAAAATTGACAAACTCAAGCCAAGTGAAAAGATCAAGTAAGCACTGAGCGTTGCTTTTTGAAGGCAAATACCTAGTATTATATTTGTAAGCTATTCTAAAAAAACATATGTTCACATAACCCCTTAATGGTACAGATCTTTGAGAATATCAGGAAAGTTTATTGAAGCTGGGTATATAAGGGTTGGGATTTTTGTTACTGGACTGCCCTTCAAATGCATTTTTTCATCCAACTCCCCTGCAAATCAAATCTTCCCCACCAAAAAAATAAAATAAATTGGTTAGTTCCTTTAATAAGTCTTAGTTTATTTTTAGGTAATCACAGAAAACATGATTACTAAAATAGCTCTTTTAATCTAAGGCTACATCAATATATTTAAACCTAAAAAGGAATAATATCCCTAAAATGCTTTCAATCTTCTTAACTATCTTAAGATAATATAAGCCACTTCAACAAATATCTTTTGAAAGCTATATATGTTAAAAAAATTCTAAGTTTGTGAAATGACATACATATGAATGACAGTAAAAATAAAAATAAGTTCTAGAGTCTGTTAAATTTAAAAAACAAAATCACTTTTAAAATAAATAACTTGTAAAATGAAGTATAAAAAAATATAACATATAAAGACCCGCCTATGAGAAAATCTAGAAATATGTCTATATCTACAAAGATTAACATGACCACACATATAGTACAAGGATGAAGCACAAGACAATGTTATCTACACCAACTTTTTTTAATTATAAGTGTCTGCAGACAACATTTTGCTTGGCATTGTTTAATTTTTACAATACTCGACCCGTTCAAAGACCGATGATTAAATGGTTACAGGCCTAGGTCTATGTTCTCGTTTCCAACCTTACACTAAGTTACAGACTGATTTGAGCTCTAATGTTGAAGTCAACACGTTTTCTCCGTTGAAAATCTAAACAATATTTTATAAGAACCGTAAATATCTCCTTAGACAAGAAAAAATTGCTTGAATTTTGGCTTAATCCATGTTAAAGTTAACCAACCTTTGAACACCGGAGCTAAATAAGACAATGATAAATGAGCTATAGTGATATAAGACTGAAAAGGTTATCAAGCATACAATACTGACAAACTTGCTCTTATCAAACTGATCTGAAGCTAGCAGAATTTGTTTTCACATTAAACGCTATGGTTAAAGGATTCCCTGTCAAAAAGATGTTTCACGGCAGAGAATAACACACCTGAGTATTTCAGAATAGTTTGCGGACGTGAATAAAAAGTGTTAAGTAAAGTCTAAATATAAACACCCAGTTACGACAATTAAGTTTCCCTACGTGTGGTAAAATTGTACCTTCTTATCAGCGACTACGCGTTCATGAAGTATTTTATGAGACTGAATCGAACTGACGAAGCCTTTTAGAAATATTCGCTACTGATCATGATAGCACCTCGTTCATTGCTCGCAAAGAAGCTACTTGTAAAAGTTCATTCAATTTAATACGGGCCGCGTTCATTTGACCTCCCACCTATTAAAAGCCTAAAGTTTGTTGACCAAAAAATTATACGTAAATCACTTCTAGATAACTCAAAATGTTACAATCTAATTTTTCGATTCTTAGTGATTTATTTTCACTTCATTATGAAAAACAGCCAAATTTGTTTGAAAATTGCTGAGACACATAAAACGTCCTTTCACTTGTCTAGATTTACTTTGCTTTTCCTTTTCAAGTTATACTGAGTTTGAAACTAAGAAGAAGTTACGAGTTTTTTGCTGAATCGACTTTCTAAATCCACCACAAAATAACATACGAAGAGCACTTGTCATTAATCACCTACCTACAGTTCTTTGACACAACATTAACTGTGCAACAAGGACAAGCAAAGCTGAGTGAATTGTCCTCCCGCGCGCGGCCATCTGTGCGAAAAGGAACAAACACGAGTTAAAGGACATAGAAAGTAAAACGTTTAAATCACAACACGTAACCACGTACATTTTACCTATCTCGGTTTTGTAAAACAGGCTTGAACTTTCTTTCTGTAATGGAGGTTGTAAGCAACAATAAGTTTCGCAAGCTCTTAATTATAAACCGGTGTTGAGTTTCGTCTCTTTTCCGTGGTAGGGTCACGGCTGTGGGAAAACATGCTTAGATCAGGTTTCACGAAGCTGTAACAACGCCAAGGAAAATAATGATTGGAACGAAAAGACATCCGATATATTTGAATAGCCACAATTCACAAATACGAGTCGTTCTTCTCAATTAAGAAGAGGCTTGTCTCTCAATAAATTTTATCAACGTATATACACATAATTTCGTCATTTTGATACAACTACAAGTCTATCAAAACACTATCAACAACTTCAATCGTTACGACCAGGAAAGTTCATTTGATTCGAAACGCAGAAACCAACTGACTTGAGCGAAAACAGATTATACACAATGGCTGCCTAAACCCAAACAGTCCAATTAGCGACGGATAACCTTTTTATGCCAGACTGGCCCGGACTTAAATCAATGTACACAAAAACAAAAAATAAATATAAATTGATAAAAACACATTTCTTTCCCACGTTCGATCTTACCTTATCAAACTGAACCGAAGATAGCGCTTAAAACAGAGCGCTATTGTCTTGGAGAAAACTATACGCAAATACTGCCAGCAATACACAGTGAAATGATTGAAAAGCCAGTTACACTTACAATTTTAAATGACAATTGGTCCGTAAAATACTCAGCCACGTGATTATCATACTCTGAGCAGGGTGAACTCGCGGCAGGGAGCTAGAGTTCAGTTCACCACGAAAACATGCAGGTCAGAAATTTCATGACGCTAAAAAATTTGCGTCAGTAAAAAAAAAAAACACGTGCACTGAAAAGGAAAAAATCTGTTCGCAAGGAACCGTATACGCATCAAAACATTTTAAACCTAGCTTCATGCATTACTAAAATAATAACAACAACGTCAATGATAATAATAATATTATTAATAATAATAGTAATAATAGTGTTAATATGAAAATATTAATGATAATAATGATGATGATGATGATAAAAATGATAATGATAACAATGTTGATAATGAAAATGATAATAATAATAACAATAATAATAGTAATAATAATAGTAATAATAATGTTAATATAAAAATATTGATGATAATAATAATGACGATAAAAAATAATAGTGATAACAATGTTAGTGATTAAAATGATAAAAATGTAAATAACAATAATAATAATAATTTTGATATTGATAATAAGAGTTTGCCCATTTTCGAAACAAGTGCCTCTCTTCCCTTGTTAAGCTTCAGTTTGCTTTTAAAAAAATCCTTAGGGTGAAACATTTCAGGGCACACATTAGAATTTTACTTTTTAGTCTACGCATAGCCGCATGATTTTTATTGTAACCGTCAAAGCCGTTATATTCAGTTCGAGCTGAGACTGGCTTATCCGCTGTATAGTTTCTGTGAGGCTCTCAAAATGTACTTACTCATAAAATTCGATCAAATAAATCAGTCAGGGTAGCTGTTTTTCGGTACATTGTGGTTTTATCGCTAGAGGGCATGGTAAACGTTATCAGCAATGATTTTTACAGTCAGTATCCATGATGAGGCAATTGCACACAAAATGTATCAGCCCAAAAAAGGACCGAAGCCGCGGCCGGAATGTCCGTTTTCCTGATCGTAGAAAGAATATCTACCGTATCCAATGTAATGTAATTCCGACGAAAGCAGAACTTTGAGAGTTGGTCCGGCTATCACTGGTCGAAACCCAAAGGAGCGATTAACGTAGGGGGATCCGGGAGAATGCTCCCGCGAGAATGTTTCAATTTTAGCTTCTGTAAAATGCACATTTGTTCATTTGGTCCATACTCAGAGAGATTTAAACGAAAAGTCAGTTGCGTACGGTTTGTCAGCCCGAGCGCGCAACTCACTCTGAATAAATCGTTTTCTTCATTCTTCTTTGCACGAATTTTTTTTCATTTAGATGACCTTGCACGTTTTTTTGTGTTTTCCCCATCCACCCCTCCCCCGTCACTTTTTGATCTAATGGTCCGTCCCTAAACGCTCACACGATGATCATGAGTGCCGTAGACGGTCCGTGACTTTCAATTTTTTTTGCTATCAATTCTCCAAACACCTCCCTCGTGTAATAAAAAGTACATTTACACGGGAAATGTGTTTTATTGCTTAATTGAAAAACTTTTGTTAGTGTGCAAGTTAATCTTTGTTGGTCGATCATAAAGCTTTTTCTTTTTTGGCCGTAAATATAATTTGCTAGCAGAAACTGCAGAAGAGGGATAAGTGGTACAAACGCCCCTATAGTAGGCCTATACTTAAGGCGGGAGTAGACCTAAACTTTTGTTGGATGGTGAGGAAGTTGAAAAAGATATTTGAATAAGAAGAATATTGAGTAAAATCAGCAAACCGTTCCTCCTGGCAAGGGACTAGTACAGCTTTGGTTTGAGAACGGTTTTACATCTTTACATGCATCAAATATTAACTTTCAAAATCAATTTTTAAACTTCCAAAAAATCACCAAACTCCGAATTTTCTTTAAAAATACCAATCTTCAAGGAAAAAAAATACAACTCTTAAAATCTTAAAAATCTTGTTTCCCTTCATACCATCTGTGTTATAAGCGATACGATTCTGCAGATTCAAATCGTGGACGGAGATATCGTACAAAACATGAGAAAAAGTGGCCATATTTAAAAGCGTGCTTTAGGCGTACCCGCGCCTTAAGAGATCTCGTAGTGTTGCCACTGACACTGAACAGTGAACAGCAAGAACTCTGTGTCTCTCTCAGGGCTGCATTAGTTTTTGCATGCGGCGGAAAACATATTTCAAGATCAGTTGACTTCCGCATGCCCCAGTGCCCATGCGCGTGGATTGAGGTACGTGATTTGTCACCTTGTCACACCATCCTGATTTCCGATACCTGGTGAGTGACTCGTTTTACGTGCAGGGGGGCATGAGGGATTGTGGTTCAAGCACTTCACGTTTTGATTTTTCGAGATGACGTGCTTAGCGTCACTCGAACATTTTGCAAAATACTCAGCTAGCTGAAAATACTAGAACGCTTTTAAGTTGAGCTCGAAGTGTTCTTATTTTGTTTTTGATCTAAAATGAAAAAAAAAACACAAAAGTTTGCACTGGCGCCTAGCGACTAGCGTTTGATTGCATGCAGGCTAGCGCTTATTTTTTAAACCAAGTTTGGCTCACAATAACGCTTTTGGTTCATAATTGCACTGAATTTTACCCATGAAACTAAATCTAAACATCTTGTTTCCCGTTGCCTGATTCGATTTTGACCTTTGGACCCGTAGTTATTAACCTTTGAGATTGGGCGAGTTTTTCGGACTTCCGGTATTTTTACGTGCATTTGCTAGAAGTTTCTGCCTGCAAGTGCAAGCAAGTCAGTAACACCTCGCAGCAAACCGAATATCCGTTTCACGAACTCGCTCATAAAAGCCTTTAGTGAACATTGTTTCCGTTAATTGAATAAACTGTACACTTTCATTACTTTACACCTTTTCCTTTTATATACTTTTTTATTAGTAATCTTATCCTTATGATTTAACAAGGACGATATCAACATCCAAAATTATCCCGTGAACATCGATTCTGCCCAATATGTTTCGGAAATGGAGCTGAACATGTTGAAGATGAATCCCACCTAACGTGAACATCGATTCTGCCCAATATGTTTCGGAAATGGAGCTGAACATGTTGAAGATGAATCCCACCTAATATGCGACTGCTCTGCATACAAAGATCAACGAGAAGACTTTTTTGAAACACTAAATCACAAAATGCAAATGAACCTGTCATCCCTTTCTAAAGCCCACCGCACACATGTGCGATAGCATGCAATTTTCGTCGCATGCAATCAAAATTGCAGCACATCGCACAAGTGTGCGGGGGCCTGCGATGCAATTTCTATCGCATGCAATAATGATCGCATGTATCAAACATGTTTGATTTTCTTAAAAGTGAACGCAGTTTGTCGGAGGTTATTGCATGCTATCGCACAAGTGTGCGGTGGGCTTAAAGAAATTCAAACTCTCGTTATTCTAAATCCAGGTTTTACAGAATGTTACAAAGACATTGCTTTGTTTATCCATTCTTGCATCAGAAAAAGATCTAGCCTAATTATATGATCTGTATCGAAAATATGTAAAATATGTCATTTCTGATTTTGATGTAATTTTAGAATTGCTTCGGCAATACTGAAAAGTCATGTCAATAAAGCTTATTGTTGTTGTTGTTACTAGAATGATTGACAGTGTATTGTTCGTAAAGCTTTAGTAAGGCATTTTAAGCGTCGTACCAGCACATCGCGTGTAGTCAAACGGAGTCACGAAGTTATAGTGAATTGAGTTCACGGAGATTACAGGATTACTAGACTTGCACAGATGTAAGTCAATTGCCTTTCAAATTTCATTTTTTGAGATATTTTTTGAGTTGCAAGTTAGAATTTAGTCTTATTCGTGAACTCGTATATCAATTTGTAGTTTTCACCGCGTCACTGTAAACCGCTGATTAAACGCCCCCAAATCAAGTTTACTGTACTGTGGTTAAGATGGCGAGCACCTCTTGTCTGCTGGCGTTGAGAACGCGACACCAGCTGTTACAATTTACTTACTAAGTATAAATAGCCCGAGTAGCGGGGAAGAGACTAAGCGTCAATCGAGACTTAACGCGCGAGCGAAAAATATCATTCTTTTATAGGCCCGATTCCCTCTCCCTCCCTCCTTAAAAACGACCGCTATACAGGCTAGGCTATTCAATTGCCCGTGCGCTAATTCTCTGTCTTACTTTAAGGGGCGGAACAGCTGATCTCGTGGGGGGAAGAAGGAAGCAAATTTTTTTGCGGCTATAATACCCGGGAGGGGGGGGGGATACTTCGGGGTCGAAAGAGTCGTCGGAAAAGTCCCCAAAATACCTTAAAAATACCAAGGAATAGGAATCTTCTACTCTAAAAAATACCTCTCGGTTTTAAAGTTACTCCAAAAAATACCAGTTGAAAGCTTAAACTTTCCCCTTGGTAGCTAGCGGGTCGGCGCTAAGCCCTCTCGTGTTGCACTGGACGCAATATGCAGTTAATAAAGGCGCGCGCGTAGTAGAACGTTCGTCAAAGGACGTTTTTAAACCTTCTTTTCAGTACGCACGTTTGCTAAAACACGAGACTGCAGGCAGTCCAATAGATTGGTGTTTTTAAACCCTAAAAATTACCAGGCTCTTGGTTTAACACCGGATTTCTTTTTACAACCCTTAAAAATACCGGACTGGCAATTTTAACCCCTAAAAAATACGATGGTCTTACCTACCATCCCGATATCCCTCGGGCTATAATATTGGTCTGCAAGTCAAAGGAAACAAAGTTATGCCGAGTTAATGTTTCAGGTAGGCGTACATATTATAAGATAATACAGTAAAATTGAAAGTCTTCTTGGCCAGATTATATACTACAAAAACATTTACACATATGTATTTGGGGTTGAATTATCGAAAATGTATTACACAAGTCTCAATAAGGACGAAACAGCTGTCTGGTACTGCAAAATCTGGCTTTGTTTGATCTTGGAGTCGCATCTTTTCACTAACATGTTAATATCTCGCAGTATTCAGCCTTGCATTTTTACACAGAAAATTCATTAGTCGATATTCATGCAACCTACATAAACAGCTGGTATAAGCAAAAGCCCGGAATAGGGCAGTATAAATTCTTGAAAACTAAAGAAATTATAGTCATAATTTTTCCTGGTAAAATTATATGTAAGCATAGGTAAAATTAAAATGGTGCAAGTACTCTTTAAAAAATACACACTTTTTTTTATAAGAGCAACTTTATAAGAACAACGAGGCTCAAATTGGCCAAATCTTAAGAACAAGTTAAGAACAAGCTGAGGCTCGGGGCTCGATAGCTATTTTTTTTTTTGAAAACTTTGCTGAACTTCGATCTTTAATTGAACATTAAAGAATAAAGATAAAATGTTTCGCAGTTTACAATCACTGGAAAATGTCGGCGAATCCACGAGAAATTTTCCAATACAGTCATAAACAATGCAACACCTTTGGCTTACCTTTTCTTCGATTTCAACATTACATAGAAAGAAGATCATTTTAAGAACAATTTGAGGCTCAACTCACCAAATTAAAAAATCAAGAACAATGAGCCTCGGCCAAATTTACTGGTTCTTATAAAAAAAAAAGCGTTTAAACGGTTTCGATCAATCGATCATCTTCAGAGTTTTTTTTAGCTTGTGCTCGTAGCGACGTGCTTCCCAACCCTCCCCCTCTCCCCGACCATCACCCTCCCCGGCCCCCATCCTTGGGGCATGCCATGCCCCTGGCCCTGATGCCCTCGTACAATATTTTGGTTCGTTGGTGAAACCGCTGGACAGAAAGCTGAAACTCGCCGCGAGAGAGCAAAAAAATTTGCGAGTTTAGTTTCGCCTAATAATTTCGTTTTTAAGATACTGCTATGTTGAAGTTCGTTCCACTTGTTTTGTGAATGGATTGAAAGGTGATAGATTTCTTTAGCAAGAAGAAATTTCGAGGTTCAAGCGCTGTAAATGACGCTTTAGTCGAGGTTGGAGTGATCCGAGAAAAGCTTGGTTGTACGTTGGTGCAAGAAATTAAGTTTTGCGCTAGTATGTGAAAATGAAAGGCAGTTTTTACCTTGAATATGAAACCCCAAACTATTGGGTTGAGAACTAGCTATGGCTTGCAATCACGCCGACTCTGACATGGAGGATTCAGACACAGAGTGTAATTTAAAACCGCCACCGCGGCAACGTTCATCCAGAACGAAGTCGGTTGATGAGCTTCTCTCAAAACTTGAAGAGCAAAACAGGTATGTCTTTATAACTTGTCATGTAAAATTGTCTATCGGAACAAGTTACTTTTTCATTAAAGATATAGTAAAGAAGTAGAAAAGAAAGAAAACAAATCTCTGCCAGTCAAGTCAGATTTTTATAACATCGACTAATGAAGTATGAAATCTCATGCCGTGTTCCTTTTTTGCATGTTCAATTGGCGGAGCGTGTTCACATACTGTTTGTCTTAATCAATTAAGACATGATTGTTAGTACATGGTGTATTTCCAGACTGCATCAGGGAGATCATATGATTTCGTTATATTTGCGAGTAACTGCTTAAACGTGCTTGAGGAAGGAAAGTTTTTAAAGTAAGACTTCATTCGAGCGCTTCATTTTGACTTCATTACTTGCGAGCCCATCTCTTCGACTTAATAATAAACAATTTAATTATTTATCTCTTGAACCTTGACTGACGAAAATACTGACTACATTACGCTAAGATTACCTTAGGTAATTCAGTGATAAAAGTTATAAATTATAGATACAAATACGCTTGAGATTTTCTACCACACAAACCGCTGAAAAAAAATTCGAGTTTGATTTCATCCCGTTTTTAATTTACGAAAGCTTGCAGAATGTTGAAGTTTTATGCGAAAAAAAGTGATATAATTTAACAAGGTCGGTTCGAAAACTGAAAATGTCCTTATTGGTACTGTAATGTGCAGACTAAGAATACAAAATGTTTTGGTTTGGAGCATTTTGTTGTTGTTTTAGAATTGCAATATTTTTAACAGATCTTTGAGTTCCAAATGAGATGATATTATTGTCATTACTTAAGATAACCATATTTAATGCTTAATCCTTTCCATTTGTACAAGTATTGGTAATAGAGCCAACTAGAACCACTTAGAGCGAATACTTGTCATTGGACAATTAATCTTTATCTTCAGTATAGTTTTCTTTAATGCTTGATCAATCCTTTATTTTCTCAATACAAGATACCTCATTTTGTAAATGTTTAGTAATGAGAAGTTGGATGTTGACTGGGACTGACAGGTACTAACATTTAAGACAAGCCTGATAAAGCTTTTTAAGGATATGAAACTGCAATCTTGATCCACACAGTTGATCTAAAACTTTGGCTCACAGGGGAGTGGAAGTATTTTTTATCCCTTTTTCCCCTTGTCTTCAGTGTACATACCTCAAGCTCCTCCTGACTTCATTTATTCCCCAAAATCTCTTATAATCCTCGAGCTTAAAAAGAAAAAATAACAAAATGAGCGTGGCAAGCAGTCATCACACAGAACATTACACATTAAATAAATTTCAGCTCCTCCCCTTTGTCAAGTTAATCTTTCATACACTTTTTTTTAAACTAAGAACCAGTAAAATTTTGTCGAGGCTCAATGTTATTTTTTTCAAAAGTCGAGGCTCCAAATGTTCTTATTTTGTTCAAAACTGCAATGTTATTCTTTTATGGTTTAAAATTGACTTCAATAAATCAATAAATCAGCATACATAAAGTAATGAATAATAATAATAATAATAATAATGATGATAATAATAATAATTAGCATTTATATAGTGCCTTTCCATAGGCACATGCTCAAAGCGCTTAACAATAGTTTACAGTTGACTGTAGTATTGAGGGTCTTAGACAGTCCGCTCTATACGGCTCACAACTACTTTCCTAAGAGTTCCTAAGAGTTGCCCTCAGTTTATAGTAGAAGAGACAGATCACAACACCGGGATCACTTTAAGTCCCTCGATAGGAGATCAAGAGACTGGGCCTACGGTTTAACGTCCTTATCCGAGAAGAAGCAAAGGTCTAGGGTTAGGTTGCAGATGTTAGAGCAAAGGCAGCACCTTTTCCTCAGTTGTTTTAAGACCCTGAGTAAAGGTCCGGCACCGGGAATTGAACCCGGGCCTCCAGCACGAAAGACTGGCGCCTTACCAACTAGGCTAACCAGGTGGTGGTTAAATTAATGAAATTTATTTAATGTGCAATGCTCTGTGTGATGACTGCTTGCCATGCTCATTTTGCTATTTTTTCTTTTTAGGCTTGTTTTGCTCTTTTTTCTTTTTTAATTTTTAAAAAAAATTTCATTTCAGCCTCATGTAGGCTTAAAAACTATATAACAGAATTTTTTAAAAAACAAACATTTTCAGTCCAAGTTGTTTTTTAAAAAATTTCTAAATTATATAGTTTTTTAGCCTATATTTTTATGATAATTTCCAAAACTGTACACTAAAAATTTTAGTCGCTGTTTACTCCTAAGCATAACTTAATGTTGCTGAAAATAGATACACTAAGGTAATAAGTAAGCTTTGTTAAATTTTTACTTTCAGCAAAATACTTCTAAGCTTCAAATAGCTGCACTGTTCTGGCCAAATATTTGAAACAACTCTTTTCATAAAAGACAATGTAAGTTGATTAAACCTCATAATAGATATATTTTCAAGAATTTTCTTAAGTCAGTTCAAGAACAACGATGAAATCAGTATTACAAGTAATAATTAAATGATTGAATTATACTAATTAGTAGTCAGAGACAAAATTATCTGTGCCAGTGGTTAAACCAATCAGACTTATGTAACTATAGCAATCACATGACACCAAATAGTATCTAAAGTTTTACTTATGTTATGAATATTAATGTGCTGTTTATCAAAACCTAAGTGTGGCTGTCTGTTTGCCAAGCTTGTTTATAGAGTTTTTGGGAGAGCTTAGTTGCTGTTATTTCTTCTTATGTGGCAGAGAACAAAGTTCACTCTTTGTATTTTTAAAAGTTACAAAAGGAGAGCTTTCTTTATGACTGATCAATGAAGTATATCATGACTTCAGTGGATAGAAAGATTGGTTTTGACAAGATAAAACTGTTTGCATTCTTCAGTCTTATCATAGCAAATGTATTTCACTAAAGATACTGCACGTATAGAAAGTCTAATTGGTGAGTATTCGCCCTCAAAACTCATACATGTGTTCCTTGTATGGCTTAAAATAATAACTAAACTTACACCATTCTGTGAAAATATTTTGCTTGTATTGATTTCATTTTGTTTTGTGTATTGCTTGGCTGCATGCTCACTGATGTAGAAACTCAACAAAATTGAACTTGTATCAGTCATTTTATTTTTTTAAATTGTTTTGGGTGATGAATTGTTTAATTAGTCAATAACAAAAAAAACTTCAAGATTCTGAATAAAAAACTAAGAAGAAATAACTAGGACCAATTGGACATAATTATTTGTATTTCTTTGTGAAGTTTTTGATATCAAGTGTATTTATTACAATTTTCAACACTTACTAGGTTACATGTCAAGATGTTGTGAAAGGAAAACAATACTGAAGTTTATAAGCAAAGCAAAGCTTTTAGTGATATGTGTGACATAGTATCTTGTGGCGATTTCCCAGTAAAACCTGCTTTCATTTAATCCTCACTTCAATGTGAGAAATTCCAGTTGAGTAATGTGGTTATTATGTACAGTTATCCCCTGGCTCGTCTCTGTGCGGTAAAATATCATAGCATCTAATTGATAGAGAAGTTTTGACATGGGGTCTGTATGTAAGATTTCAGCTACTTGATAAGTTTTTGATTTAAAACAAAGCAACAAACTTTACGATATTTAGATTCATGTTGATTATATGTGATTGTATAAATTATATTCATGATGTAGCTACAAATGATGAAAAGAAGGAAGATTCTTCGCTCCAGAAGTCTTCCAAGGTATATGTCAATGTTCTATACTAACAATTTTTACAAAATGAATTTTGTTTAGTTATCCACATGCATATTTAACCTAGTAAAATCTTTGTTCAAGCACTGTTGTTGTGTATGTGAATATAATTTATCCAACTTTGTTTATCAATGCATTTCTTGCTTAAGTGCTGCATATTTCATTTGCATAACATATTGGTATATGTATTGCCTACTGTACAATAGATCTTATTCATAAATAGTGATGATTTTAATATTCCTTTGTCTCTGTTCAGGTAAGCCTGCCAAGCCTTGCTCTTGGGTTATTAGTTTTCAAAAGAATGTACAAAGTGAGGTTGGCCAGGCTGATTTGAATGCAGACAAAAATTCAAATTGCTGCCATTTACGAATACATTCTATACAGTCAAGTTTGTGGGCTGGTTTGATAATTTGCACCTGTGTTACTTTAAATTGAAAGTAACTTAAATTTAACATGATTGTATATTACTTATTTTAAGTTTGTAAACATAGCAATGGAAAGCCACTTAACTATGACCAATAACTTTAAATTACACCATCACATCAGCAACAAAGTTTTTTCACTCATTTGTAAAATTTGGCTGTTGCAAATCTCTGGGTTTATGTTACAAATAGATTTTATGTTTAAACTATATGAATGTAATTTTTTGTTGTTGAGCTGTTTGCATTTATAGTATAATGTTTACTTCTTATACAATATTTGAAAACAAAGTGGTCAGTTGTTTGATTAAAGTTAAACTTTAATATTGCCATTTATTAAGCTTTTATAGATACCAGATGCCTGCTGAATAGAAATTTTAAAGTACAGTTATCTAACAATTTTTCTAGGAGCATACATGCTAGATATGAAAAATTGGTAAAATATAATAGCTAATGATGCGAAAAGCACCAAGTTGACTTTATATCAACTAATATTCAACAAGTGTGAATAAAAGAATTGTTGTTTTAAATTAAAATTAATTTAGTACTAAGTTTCCTGAAATTTGTGATCTTTGAAAAACAAACAAGTTGTTCGTTTCCTCTACAATTTTTTTAGCTTGGCAACACATGCAGTATTTCCATCTAAGGTAATTTGGTGTAATATGAGCTGATATTGGAAATTGAGGCAATCAGAATGCTTGAGATGCAATATTCAAGGTTGAAAATGTAATAATGTTTTTTACTATGAAACTGATATATACTATCAAGTGTTAATTAATAAATAAATAAATGTAAATTTCTTTTTCGTCAAGCATCTCATCTGATGCAGGAATTAAGAGTTTTTTGTTAACCCATAATTTTATTGTTTGTCCAAACATTGTTAGGTGTACAATTAAACATCAAATATGCTTTAATAACTTTGGTGTACTAGATCAATTAAATTGTTTTTAGAGTAGTTATTACAAATAGTAGATTGCATGTTTGTTGTTATATCTTCATTTCTTTCAACAAAAATTAATAACTGAGTGCGAGGTCTGTCTGGGGAAATATTTTTCTTGAGGTCTTTCACAGTACAGAATGAGTGTAGCGAGGTCCATGCGAAAGACCAAGGACAAATATTTCCATGGACAGACTGAACAAATGAGGTTATTAATGTGTTTATTACATGGCTTCAGTTTTAGATCAGTAAAACAATACGTTACAAATGTACATAAACATGTTAAGGATTCATATATATACGGTATGATTTTTTAAAATATGTTATGAAATTTATAAATATGGTATGAATTCTTTCAAATACGTTATGCATTTTTATAAGGACATTATGCATTTTTGTATAAATACGATATGGATTTTCATAAAATAATATGTTATAAATTTTTCTAAACATACCAAGGATTGAGCCCACATACTAAATGGTCAGCATTATCTAGCGTGCATTTCGTTCCCAGGCCCTTGGAATTTTAAACTTTTTAAGATGGCGGACTGTAGTGTGGGAGCATTTTTGCAAGAATTGCAATCGCTGGTCTTAAATTTGATCAGGTGTAAGCTGCAGGAACCCTGAAAATAGAACAAATAAGTTTTGCTGTGTGCTTGTGTTAATGAGAAATTGATCCAATAACTTCCAGGTCCTATATGGGAAATTATTGGAACAATTTTCAGCCAATCAGCAAGTAGGATTCGGTTGTTGGCCCTCGGAGTTCGACTTGCAATGTAAAAAAATAATTCTTAGTATTTAAGGTAGTAATCTTACTATATAACGATCAACATTATATATCATAAATCTAATATTACATTTACTTAAGAGTTATTTGTTATTCAGTTAACTACAAGACTCTCAATACAACATAGTAAATGATAACAGCAAAGATAACATAATTTAAGTAGTTTTAGTATTAAGACTAATCAATAATAGAAATAGAACTTAACAAACACTATAACTGTTATTTGTTATTATTTTTGTTATTTACCATAATTATAATTATTATTATTGGATGATTTCTTGTAAGAAATTTATGAAGGCTAACCAGGTGGCAGGTATTCTAAAAGCTATATATATACCACCTAGGGTTATATGTTAATAGAATGAGTCATTTAAATATGATGTTTAAGAGAGCTTCAGAACAAGTTCGACTACGAGCACAAGTTTTTTCCCATTTGTCATACTGTGCATGCCAGAAATTGTGAAAAAATCACACCATCTCCTTGTTTTGCCAAAACTCGTTGTAGTCGTCTTGTTCACAACAAGATTTGCAAAAATACTCGGCACACAGACTTTGAGATTTTGGCAACACAATGAGATGGCAAGATTTCTTCGCAATTCATATTTGTGTAGTATGAGGAATGGAAAACTTGTACCCATACTTATCGAACCTGAAGCTCTCTATTACTGTATGTGCAACCTTGACTCAGTCAGTGAGAACTGAGACTGCCAAGCCAAGAGGCCCAAGTTTTGATCCCTGTTTTGTTGAGAACTTATTATATTTTGTGTGGTCTTCTTTTGCACTGCCCATGGACAGGGATATTTAAAGCTGTTGATCCAAGCCATTAGTCTTTATTCAAGAGGGTATAGGCATTTGAAAATGATTTTGAACTAAACCAAATTATACACATCTTTGTGTTCTTTCAGAATTTCTTACTAAAATATTATAATATGTTTTTGGTGCCCATTTTTTATTATATTTATTACATTTGTTGGCTGAAACAAGATAAGGGTACAATAGGCTGTATAGGGGAATTTCAGATGATGAAATGTATACAAACAAATCTTTTCAAATCTAAACACCTGCGGGACCTTTAACAAAGGAATCTTTGTTTTAAATGACCTATCAAATAACAGTCAACTCTTTAGTAACAGGGACTCGAACTTTTACAAGTGGCGTTTCATATTATAGTAGCAGAGTGATAATGTTACTAATTTAATCATGAATAAATGATAACTATTATGAATAAACAAGAAAACCAATGAAAGGAAGCTAAGCTGTGTAATACAGATGTAGTTCATAGATAGTTTTATTCAGAAAAGTTTTGATGGTTTATTTCCTCAGGCTTTTGACCAATGACACTAAAACAGTCTCTACTATCCCTCGCACGCCAAGCAAGAGATGGTCAGAAAGTGGAGACAATTGCTCTTTAGATGACTCAAACACTGACACTCCAGAGAACTACGAAGAAATCTGTGAAGGGTCAGATCTCTACTTGCAATGGGGACAGGTCATTGGCAGCTGGAATGACATATTTCGAAGGAAGCCTAAGAACATCAAGGATCTTGTTAGGAAGGGAATCCCCAATGCTCTCCGGGGTATGGTGTGGCAACTGCTTAGTGGTGCAAGGGACTCCCCCCTGAAAGAAAAGTATCCTGATCTCATCACGGTATGTTGCCACAGGGGCACTTACAAGAAGTACTCTAATGAGCCCCCCCCATCCCAGTGTAAAGATGGTGGAGCTATAGTAAAACATAACTAGGCATATTGTATGAATTAATGAAAATAGAGTTTGTCAATGGGTTTACAGGCCTTTCAGTGAAGAAGATGGCAGGTGTGTTAACAATCGCACACCTAAATTTTCCTAGGCGTGTGATGCATATGGCAAGCGATAGGCTTTATCAAGTAGTATTTTAAGTCTAGAGAGAACAAAGTGCAATACAAAAACAGACACCTGGTATTTCTCATTTAAACAAATGATGCAATACACAAATTTTAAAGAAGAATATATATCTTGACACTTTGCAATTCTGTACTGTAATTACTGTCTCAGTACTGAAATTACTGATTTAACAAAATTTACTCACCTAGAGATTTACAAATGATCACATTGCCCGCACCTTTGTATTACCCGCAGCATTAAATAATTACTGAAAAATTACACGTTACCTGCAGGGAAATTTAAGAACAAGGTGTACGATTAAAAGTATGTGTAGCGCTCTTTAGGTGTCTGCCAAGGTGTGCCTGTGCGATCGTACACCTCTCAGTGAAAGGTTTGGGTTTATCTGTTTTACTCTTTGAAAAGTGCTGGTTACGATGCCAGAGTGAACCTAGGGTTACTAGTTGCTGTTAAGTCTGTTTAGCCTGGGGGGGTGGGGGGTACTTCGGTGTCTTTGTCTATGTGTGAGTTTTGAATTCTGTTTTGCTTTGAAGTGTATTCTATTTATTATCCCCCCTTCTATGGTTTACTGATGAATAATCCAGGTTATAAAGTGTCAGTAATTCTTTCACACTCACACGTTTTGCTTTTGTTTTTAGACAAACTCTGCTTGTGAGCGAATGATCAAGAGAGATATTGCAAGAACTTTTCCTGACCATTCATTTTTTAAAGATAAAGATGGAATAGGGCAGGGAACATTATTCAATGTTATTAAGGTGGGTCATAATCTTGAATGATGATTTACACCCGCAGCCTGGTTCACACTAGTGATGGAAGCGATGTAAGCAGAGATGGAAGAAGCTTTACACACACAGAGGCAGAAGCTCAACGGAAGTAGAGACAGAAGGAATGGGCCATTCCTTTTTCTTCCTTTGTTTCTTCTGCTTCCATTTTGCTTCATTGTCTAGTTTGTAGTGTGAACCAGTAATGGCAGAAACACAAGCAGAATCGGAAGGATGATCCAATGAAATGCTCTTTTCGAGTCCCTCAGCAAAAAATTCCTGCAAACATAATGGCAGCAGAGGTTTTGGCTGAAACTGTTTGTGTCACGTCATTCCTCTTTTTGATGTAACTCTGGTAGCGTCCATCTCCATCTAGGCTTCTGCCTTCGTTGCTAGTGTGAACCAAGCGTAACAGTCAAGTGTGTAGGTGATCACACAGAAGCAAAGTGATGTGTAAAGTGCATACACTGTACTTGCTAGCCATCATAATTTTGGTATGGACCACAAACTTTTTTTATGAGAGAAAACTTTGTAAGAACACCCAGCAGGCTGAAATTTGACCAGACTGTAGTGTTAGTATCAGACTTGGGTCTCCTGTGTTTAACGAGTCCCAGGCCCCCGCAGGTTGTTGTATTATGGCCATGAGCATGGCGTATTAAAATGTAAGTTATACAGATCTGTACACAATCTGATGTGACATACAGTTAGTTCTAGCCATCCATCGAAACACAGACAAATCTAAGAGTTTGTTTACTCCTTCAACACAGATTGAAATGTACATGTAAGTAACGACCTTTCTAATCATGCTTTTTATAAGAAGCAGAAAGAAGAACAGACCAGCTTCTGAAAGGTACTAGTTCTTATTAAAAAAGCATGTACAGCACTCACCTTTTTTATAATAAAATTTTTTGTATCCACAATAAAATACAGTCAGATTAATTTTATATTTTGAGAGCCATTGCCAGGATAAGAAGCAAACCAAAAGAAGTCGTAATTTGAACGATTTCATTAATTGTTTTTAGGCATATTCAGTTTATGATAAAGAAGTTGGATACTGTCAAGGAAGTGCTTTCATTGCTGGAATACTACTGATGCAGGTAATAATTATGTTTAACATTTATATTCAATGCAAGTGTGGTTTGTTGGCTGCATTGGGAAGAAAATTCTCATGGAACAAGAAATCAAATTTTTTTCAATTTTTTTCAAAGTTAAATAGTGGTTTTAACTTTTTTTTTTCTGGTGAATAAGTTGCCCTTTCTGATGTTTGAGTGTATATTTACAGATGCCAGAGGAAGAAGCATTTTGTGTTTTTGTGAAGCTAATGCAAGAGGAATACCGAATGAGAGAGATCTTCAAGCCTACAATGGCGGAACTAGGACTTTGTATATTCCAGCTTGAGAGCTTACTGCAGGTTACTATCACAAGTATCATTAAAAGCAGTTTCCTTGAAAACTGGATATACCTTAGCTAGTTTCAGGCCTTTTGAAATTGGGGGTCATGTGACCACTGCTGTTGTTAAAGGGAATCTCTCAAAGTCACATCAGTATTAACTATTTGGTTGTCTGTGCCCTACTGTGTGTTGGTAAAATGAGTAAGAATAGTCACACGAAAACTCTAAAACTAAAAAAATGTGATTAAAAAGAAAATTTTTGCCTTTTTTACTCAACTGGAAGTGTTGCTTCTTCAATGATACATATGACCTATGACATAGATGTATGAGAGCACAAGTTTGAGAGCCACAAGTAAGTCTGCCTTTCACAGTGTTTGAGCAACCCTTGGCCCTACACTGGTGAACCATGATTGAAAATAGTTTAAAGTGTTTTGCAAGCAAGTATTGCAGTATGGAATTTTCACATCTACATCACTTCTGGTGATAAGACTTTCAAACGAGAATGTTAACTTTTCATCATTATTGTGGAAAAATAAGTATAGCAAATACAGCAAGACTTCTAAAAAGGTCATTATTATGGTACAAAACACATTTTCCAGGGAACGTTAGGAGCTCTTTAGAGATCCCCTTTAAATCAATCAGCTATGATAAAATCATGATAGTATCCAGAATTGGAAAGAGCAGATTGACACTGGTAAAATGGCAAGTTTTATCAAGTTTAATTAACCTCAAATATGTGAAAAATGGCAAGCAACAGAAAATAGGATATATACAACTGTAGGGCAATGCTTGCTCACCAAAATCATTTTCACATACGTTTGCTTAGAAAAATTTTGGTTTTATATTAATTTTGCTGTCATTTTTGAAAGTATGCAATGTTGAGACTTAAAAATGTGCCTTCTAACTAATGTTAACTTGTTCTTTCTGTTTCTGAACATCATTTTGTCGTGTATATAACGACAGTGTGTAACTTTTCTAAGGTAGGAGCATGTGGTCATGCGACATCTAACTGCAAGAGACTACAGTATTTTAGGCCTGCAGTCTCGGCTGAATTTTTTTGTGGGAGGGTTTTGGATCAAAAGAGGATAAGGACTGAATGAGCACCAAGGCACAAGTCTCAGGGGGGTCAGGGTGCATGCTTCCTGGGGATATTTTGAACAGTAACAAGGGTGGATGCAGGGGGGGTAGATTGGGTGGGTTTCACCCCTCCCCCCCTTTGTTACACTACTGAAAAAATGAAACAACAAGATACGATTTGTGAAAAATATGTCACTGAGCATAGACAGGTAAAACATTCAAATATTCGAATTGTACAAGTTTAATCCCATCACACTCACCACACTCAGTTAAATCTGCAAGCTGCAAATGTAAACTCTACCCAAAATGATGAGGAATGGAGCTTAGATGCTAAAACCTGCTAGACCCTGGTAAATGGAGTGAGACGTGCTATGAAGAACTTCGGACACATCTTGAACTTTGTCTGAGGAGATGTTAGGCCCAACATACACCCAATTGTCTCTAATTATCTTCAAGGTCGCCTTGCAGATGAATATTTTGGCTTCAAAAAGATTGAAGATGTTATCACCTTTTAAAATGGCATCCACGCTAAAATCGAAAAAATATCCACCCCCCTTTTTGAAACCCTGTACCCACCCCTGAGTAGGTGCCTGAGACTGAAATGTACAAAACAGGCCGGCAAAACCCACCTTAGAAATGAAAGGTAAAGCTTGGGGCTTGTTATTAGTTTTACAGTGTGTATTAATTATTAACAATAGTTGTACTCCTCAAACTCTGGTAGAAAGTGACAAGATCTTTCCAGTAGCACGATTGTTTCTTCTCACATTGTTCATTATGTTCGTTTAATACAGGAACAGCTCCCAGAGCTACATGCTCATTTTCAAGCACAAGTAAGTTAAATGTTTGTATTTATTTGTTTTGTATGCAGACCTGCCAATCATGTCAAGTCTGAAATAGCCGGGAGAAGCTGAAAACCTTGAATTGAAGGGAGAAATAAAAATAAAGGGAGAATACACGTTAATTGAAAAAGAATATTCTGGAAACAATTAATTTATTTTTACAAAAAAAACCCAATTAATTAAGGTATCAACAAACTATATATTTTACATGACCTCAACTCAAGCACATTCCCAGTAGGTGTTTATTAAGAACAAACCCGCAAACAGACTACAGAGAGAACTCAGTTCACTGCCGAGAGTTCAGTGAGAGAATTGGCAGGTTTTTCTTGTGATAATGTTACAGTGCATTAGCAGCTGTAGACAACAAATCGACATTGGAAACTTGTAAGGTGCTATATGGGTGCATCAGTTTACTATTTTACATACTGTGCCCCAGTCAGGATATATTATTTATTGTTTTCAGGAGGGTGTGCAGTACATCTTGTGGCTTTACAAATAGATTCACCATAGAATTGTGACTGTTGTGTTTTGTTCTCAGGGGTTCCACACAGCCATGTACGCCTCCTCCTGGTTTCTCACCCTGTTTGCGGCAGTGTTCCCACTGAATGCTTCCTTCAGGGTGATGGATATTTTCATTTCAGAGGTAAATATTATATCCAAGACCTTTGGTTTTAGGGACTTTATACTAATTGTGGATGGCATGAACACTTTCTACAGTAAAACACTGAAAATATTCTCTAAAAGCATTTAGAACGACAAACTACTTGGTAAGAAAGTTGTTTTTTCTGCATTCTTTCTTAATTTTGTGTTTGACGTAGTACAGGGTTCTGCAAGAATACTTAATAGAGTTTAAGATACGAGTACGCGAGCGCCGACAAAGACTTCAGAAAACAATAGTGAATACAATAGCTGCACGTTGGAATGCACCGTGCTGGTCACCTGCATGTCCTCGACTTGAGAATTACAGCGTGAAAAGCTAACTGTTTTTGCGACTTCGAGAACGTCATACAGAAAATTCTGTTAATCTTCTTTTACCCTTAAGAAATCACTTTCGTCTTTTTCTGTTCACAAAAGAGAAGGCAAACTAGCCATATGTGATCGACATGGGCGGGCAGGAAGTGTGAAAGCTGTCGTCGGCGATGTTGGCGTCCCTGAATCTTAATCTCCCTAATATTAAGTAAACATGGACTAATCGGGCAGGGACTTGTAAGCAGGGAGAGGATGGGGGGGGGGGGAGTGTTAAAAGGCCTTATTACCAGAAATTGATAGTTATCTTTTAGGGAAGAAGTCAAAACAATGGTATTTTTAAGGAACCCAATTTTGTCGGGGGAGGTGGTGGGTGGCGGCACTTACCC
>JAOBAT010042567.1:0-30291 GCA_026413305.1 Hydrozoanthus tunicans | reverse complement strand
CCCCCCCTCGGGCACAACACTCGAGATCACCCTACTCGTTTTGGACGTGGTGTGGATTCTTACCAATCGGGTTAACCAGGCATCATTTATTATTACAGTGTTTGCATTAGCTTGACAGCTTTTTAGCCTCCCATCTCTTAAATGGTAAACAAATTGTTCTGGGGTTGTTGTCGCGAAACAAAAAAGTCAAGCTCCTGTAAATAACGACGGAGGTCACGGTTTCTTACGGCCCCAACCCATCCACCCCACCCTGGTAATATGTGCGTTGTTCTCTTTGAGTCATAGGGAAGGTAAAAAAGCCTCTAAAGATCTTAGTAATCTAAACAATGATGCGGCTGAAAGCAACATTCGAAATAAATGGTTCTGTGGTAACTAACAGGGTTCGTCCGCTTTTCTCAAAGCAAAATTTAAGGACTTTTTTAGGACTTTTTATAAGAAGATTATTGGTTTTTGAGGACCTAAATCATGGGACATCAACCACCAGAACTGACCTAAAACATGACTTTTTACGATATTGTGGCAAAGACTGCATGAAGCTCTGTACGGATCTCCAGGTACTGCTTGAAGCCACCCATTAAACTTTGCCCTTTCGAGCCAAGATTCTTGAAAAATGCATTTCCCGGGTATTGTTGAGATTTATTCAATTATCATAACAAGATAAAAGCAAAAGCAAAAAAATTAAACTCATGACTGAGTTTTGTAAAATTTAAGGACTTTTGAGGCCTCAAATTTTAGAAAGTGAAAATTAAGGACTTTAAAGGTTTTTAAGGACCTGGACGAACTCTGGACTAAACTTACAACAAGCACAAGTTTGTTTAACTTACAACTTTTTACTGTTAAAAGCTTAACTTAAAAGGAAAGTAAGGCTTGTTCCAAAAGTCGAAGTTCATACGTGCTAATTCTAACACTAATGAGTGGATTCTGTTGTTCAAGAACTAGATTTAGCACATGTAAAGTTAGACGTTTGAACTGGCCAACAAATTGTCAAAATAAGTGAAGGCCACATTCAAAAATTAGCCACAAGTAGAGTCTAGTGCAAAAACAACGTGACTTTATATGAAATGCTTAATTCTCCCAAGTGTAATGAAGAGATAATAGGGATAATGTAAGGAGAGTTGAGCGTTCATCAAAAGTCACTTACGTCATTTTTGCACTAGACTACGGCTAATCGAGAGGTGCGTGACCACTAAATAAAAGAAGTTTACACTGGAGGTCGGGACTTTTTTAACGGCAAAATTTATCCGGAGAACGAGGTCTGGCATGTAGTATTTAAAGTCTCTAACAAACTTATTTTTTCAAAAGTAGAACCCTTTAACAATAGTAATTTTCAAAAATAAAACCTTTTCTCGCCGCTCCTGTTATATTTTTTAGACTTGAAGCGTGCAATGATGACGTAGCAGGAGGCTTATGACGTACACGAGGCATAAAGCACTGAGAGACAATCTTTTTTATCTCAAAAAATTCAATTCTGGCTACAAGTCACATTATTATAACTTTATTAAATAAATGCATTATTCCCTTGAAATTGTTGAAATAAAATTTTATGGCTTTTTTAACAGAAACGAAATTTTTGAAGAAAAACCACAGTTTTAATCGAAAAAGTAAAAAGTTAAGTTTACAGAGACTTTAATGAAATGCGGTACATAAGTGAAAGAGAAGTGCTAATATACATGAATGGAACCAAAAAACGAAAGAATGTCAGTGACAAACTCATTCCCAGGGCTTTTTGGGAGAAGTCAGCACGGGAACGAGGTCATTTTGTGGTATAATTTATACTCCAAGAAAACATTGTGTCACTCGTCGTTATTATACTAAATAGGGGCAGGATTTTGTCTCGAAATTTACTTTACGTCTCCAGCTTTTTCAACTCACCTTTTAGAAACTGCAGCCTTGTAGTAATCTGAAATTGCCTCTATAATTTTCGCTCTCTCTAGCAGAATACTACAGAAAAAATAACTCTGATGAGACAAGGTAAAATGCAAGCCATAATTTTTCGGGAAAGGAAGCGAGAGAAATTTTGCATATGAATAACTGTCTGTCAATGAAGAATTTCAACATATAGCAGCTGCTGCTGAAACGCTATCTAGGGCGTAAATACAGTGTACAATAATCTATTTGAATCCATATTAAAATATCAATGCTTAGAGAACCGTACAATAACGTTTTTTGCTAATAATTTGCCGTTTAGCTATTGTAAAGCACATTTTCTATATACGGGAAAGAAAAACTTCAGAAGAAAGGCGTAATTTTAACCCCAAAAAAGGCGCGAATAAATAATCCAAAACAATACCAAAAAATTAAAACTCTCAATATAACACGTATTCATTCAAGGTGTGCAAACACAGATGATTGGGGTGGAAGCGGAATCTTTTCAGTATGATAATTCTTGATTACCAGATATTTTTCGAGCAATGATTCATGATTTATTTGTAGAATTTTTTCATGATTCATTTGACAAAAATTCAAGATTCATTTCTTTTTTGTCCATGATTCATGATTCACAGCCTGCGAGATGATGTGATTCATGATTCCTTCACTTTTTTAGCCGTGATTCATGATTCAAGATTCCGCTTCCATCCCCGAAAATGAAGTGCATGATTAGAGTTCAAAACATTTCATTTCGTTTCCGTGTTGTAGCACCTACTCTAATCGATCGATCGACCGACAGATAGATAGATTAATAGACAGACAGATAGAAAGAAAGATAGACGGATAGATAAATAGACATATACAGATACGCGTGGACGCGAGGTTAAAACGGACAAAAAGTTTCCTTTTACAAAAATATACAGGTTCATGCGAACTGGGTCTGTTGTAAAGGCCATTAATTACAGCCTCGTCTACCAATGCTACTATTTTATGTTAAAATTGTCAGCAAAAAGTTTACATTGAAAATTGTTGTACGATTTTAAAAAATCTCCACACGGTAAAGCCCCTTTAAGAATCAAATCAAAATCATCTGATCAAAATGTTAGAATAAAATTAAACTGACATAGGACGAATTAATTTTGAGCATAAATTTAGCGGAAACGAACTAGATAGCTTCAACAAATTTTGGGGCCACGTTTTTCATAATTAAAAACATTTCACACACTTCATATAAACAAGTCACGGGGGCGCCAAAAAAACAAACTTGGATGTCAAACAAGTATTAGATGTAAACAAACCTCGAGTTTGAAATTTTGGGAAAATATGGATCGGGTACATTCACACCAAGGACTGGTTTCAACTCCAAATCGCTGTCAACTCGCGAAAAACTATGGTTCTCTCTGTATTGTTCAATGTAACGGCGAGAATCTTCATAATGACGGAAAACGAATCCGTCACAGAGAGACGTTTGGTATAGAGGTTTATCGCGGTTTCTCCTTGACAACGACTGGTGTCGTTCCACGCGACTGAGTTCAACTCGCTTTCTTTCCTTCCTTTCTTCGCGTTGTTTCCAGCCACAAAACAAATCTCTCTCAAAAGCGAGAGCACAAACACATGGCGAACTTTGCTCCTCTAGGTCAAACTGTACTCTTAAACCTTTATCTTCGTCTTCTGGCTCCATATTTTTCCCGCAACGAAACAGCACATGGTATATTTGACAATGTTAAACAACAACATTAAAAATGTAAATAAATTGAGAAGGTTATAAAAATCCAACAATGCGATTGGTCGTTTTTCCTTTCATCTCCGATTATAATCGAGATGCGATGAATAAACCAATTATTTTCGCGACAAAAAGTATTGATCCACATGCAAAATAGCTCGCTGTAAAAGGCTAAGATACTAACTACCGACAGTTTTCAACCAATTTCTTCCGACTCATAACGTGTTGCAATTATAAAGGTGTTGCTGTTTCTTCTAAAAAATTGCGGTTTCTTAAACGTAAATAATTTTTTTTAGCAACGATGACGAAACAAAACATCTTTCTTCTCGATAATGAAACCATTATAAAAGATAAAAAACGTAAAAGAAATGACATCGAAAGTAGTAAAATGTTCAATTCTTTTTCTCTAAAAAGAAATACACCAGTAGTTGTACTCTGTCTTATTTCTTATGCAGTGAGCATAAAGAAAAACCGAAAAGTTAATTAGCAGTCAAGACATATTGGCAGACGTCTTTAGCTAACTCTATTTTGAAAAAGGTGGTTAGTTTTATTCACAAAAAGTTGTTAATTACTTGTTTGTTTGTAAAATCTAAGGAAGACTTTGAGATGTCGGGATGACGTAGTGGTAGAGCGGCCGGGGAAGTATGTGAGCTGGGTTTGTGGTCCCTCTTCGGTGTCGGAGGTTTTCTCCGGGTACCCCGGTTTTTCCCTCCATTAAAAAACACCAATTACGCAAACAACTGGGTAGTTTCAGGATTTGCTGTGAAGGTTAAAGTTTTATTAAAAGCGCCAACATTTGACATGCGACTCGACCACAACAAGTCTATGTTGTAACTTGTCCATGAACTGTCTCGCCAAATCACCCAGTTTCTGCAGCGTAAACTACCATAAACGATACGACGAAACTGAAGTTGCCTTTTATCTGTTCGGTCTCAGAAGAGCTGTAGTTACACCTATCCACAGGGAGACCACAACCAAGATACCGCCGACCCTATAACAAAAACAAACCGTATTTGTCGAGTTGTCCAAAACTGCACCTTTCGCGATTAAGTTGGCAGCCTGGATTCCCACAAAGCAAATTCTATCAGCAATGAATCAGTTTGACGTTTGACCCTTCCAGTCACAGTTCTTTTGGTAAATTCTCCCAACTAGATCCCATACTCCCATACATGGAACAAGTTTAGAAGAATTACACTCTTTACATTTAGTGGTTGGCGTTGTTTGATCAATCTTTAAATTCTCATTACCAAACGTCTTGTTTTTATGAGTTATATTAAAAGAAGTTAAATGTTGATAACTGACTGGGATTGAAACGGTTAAGTCGCCGATACTCTTGTTAATACCACATACATACACTTTTCTTCACAAGGCCATAGTTTTGAAGAGAAAATTGGAGCAGAAAAGTTCCCAAAATACTAAGAACATACTAAAGATGGGGATTCGTAGGGAACGTGTTTTTAAGTGCTGTGTTAAGCAGGGATAATTTGTTGTTAAAGCCAATGTGCATTCTTTAAATAAAAACATCAAACGAAGTACTTTGATTGTTGTATTTCTGTATGTAATATAAATATGTGGTAAATAGGCGGATTTCAGCTGACGTCTTTTCTACAAGCAAACCTTTATAAATTTTAACACCTTCGAGACATGAAACGAAGCAAATTTCGAACCTATAACACTGCCTTCAGTCTGTAGATCGAATTGAAGGTATTGGCTGAAGCCTGAGACAGGCCCGTGGTTAATCTAAACAGTGTAACGCACCGTGCTCTGTCCTTCTATATCTTCAACGACAGATAAAAAATGTTGTGTTTAAGTAAGCTATGATGCGTAAAATGACGTGCAGCTAGAGAATGTGCGAGATGTGAAATAACAAATAGTAACAGCAGATAAAACCGTCACCTGGTTAGCCCAGTTGGTAAGGTGCCAATCTGCCGTGAGGGAGGCCCGGGTTCGACTCCCGGATTTTGAAACAACTGAGGAGAAGGTGCTGCCTTTGCCTTATAAAAACATCTGGAGACTGTTAGACCTTCGCGTCTTCTCGAATAAGAATGTTAAACCGTACGCCCAGCGTGGGGCCTCAAGTCCTATTGCCCGTTCTCCATTCCTTCAAGACTCCTTTTCCCAGCAACAATACAAACGTGCAACAAAACATGGCATGGAACTGTTTTACGGTGAGTACTGCTGTACGCTTACTTAACACATTTTGAAATTAATTTGTTTAATATTTTGGAAATTAAAAGTTTCGGAAGAATGTTTGATTCATATATCCAGTTGTTTGTTTTAATAAAACAATTATTCCACTCACGCTTGTTGGATATGAGGTGAAATCACCTCATGTCCAACGCGCGTTCGTGGAATAAAAAGGGAGTTTTAAAAGATTTAAGGTTGGCGACAGCCTAAAAACCACACTTTTTACTTGCCCTTTTCGATCACGTATGACTAGCTTGCTTTCTCTTATGCCCAAATTACGCTTTGTGAATAGAAAAGGATGAAAGTGATTGTTTTAAAGGTAAAAGAAGATTAACACAGTTTTCTGTAGGTCGTTCTCGTAGTCAAAAAAACTTCAAAACCGAGCTTTTCACGTTGTAATTTTCAAGTCGACGACGTGCAGGTGGCGCGCACGGTGCATTCCAACGTGCAGCTATTGTATTCACTATTGTTTTCTGCCGTCGTCGTCGGCGTACTCGTATTTTAAATTTCCTAATGTTAAATAGCTACTTCGCTTGTTTTATCTGCCTTGTTCTGTCGCACATAACAAAGCCGTTTTACACTTACCATAACACTGACTGCACCTTTGGTGAATCTAGGAAGCTGTTAAACGGTAAACGGACTCGGTATTTCTTGCTCTTCGAGAACGCGCGGAGAACATCTCGTGCTCTGTTAAGAACAAAACAAACACTACCATCGCTTAACTTGGTTTATGGTTTAATGTTACTTTCTGCCTCCGGTTTTTCTTCTGTAATCTTTTATCAAGTGTTACTGGAGATGAAACTTATGAAAATAGCCGTTTCATGCAACCAAAAGTTTTAAATAAACAGTGAAAGCTGCCATCTTTAAGTTGCACCGGAGTGTTAAAAAAAAAAGATTCGAAATAGGATATTGAGTTGAATATCGGTGGAGTAGAGACGAACACCCCACACAAACACATTACACGCTCGAACAAGCACACACGCATTTTCACACCCCCATACGCACACGCGAGCAGACGTGGAGTTGACTTTAATTTATATTCAAATGAAATTGAAACACGAACAGTTACTGTTCATCAGCATGCAGGAAGCTCAAACTGTGCGCAATTCCACATTGGTTTCGGCTCCATTAAAACCCGAATACCCCATGCACACTCGCGCGCATACAACATACATATACTGTTAAAGTCCCTATCAAACCCATTTTTTATAAGCTCCACATGAAAAGTAGAGACCTTAAGTATTAGTAATTTTCGAAAATAAAACCTTTTCTCGCCATTCCTGTTACATTTTTAAGACTTGAAGCGTATAATGATGACGTAGCAGGAGGCATATGACGTAGCACGATGAGACAATCTATTTATCTCAAAAAGTCAATTCTGGCTACAATAGTCGCATTGTTATAACTTTAATCAATGAATTATTTCCTTGAAATTGTTTGAAATAAAAATTTTATAACATTTTTAACAAAAACGAATTTTTTAAACAAAAACCACATAATTCACTGCTTCTACGTCACAGGTTACCAGTCCCTGGCCTGCTCGGTGAAAATTTACATTCCAATCTTTTTTTGATTAAAAAGCATACTAAGACGTGGAAATTTTTGGTATTCGAATTTTGAGTTCACAGATGACAGCATTTTAAATCCAAAAAGTAAAAAATTAAGCTTGATAGGGACTTTAACCCCATAGGAATCAACTGAAAACTCTAACTTGCCGTATTAGAAATACCTGTAGTGCGAGGTAACGGCCACGATGGCATGTTTGGAGTCAACGATTTTGACGTCAAGGGAGCCGAACCTTGCAAACTCCTGGGCCAACTGTAGTAAACAAACGGTCAATAAAGTCAGACAGACAAAAGTTAGCAAAACAACATTACTCCTTACCAGGTATGCAGACCCGTGCAGCCAAGAAAGGATAAGACACTTTCGCTTATTTGAGAGGAACCATTGTAAATGACACTAATTTAAAATATCAAACACAACTTTCCAGGCACAATCATGAAGTTAAGAATTTCTGCGAAATTTAAAGCTGCTTTCTATTTGACCGGTCCTGCCAGTCCGACCTGCCAGTTTTTAAATGGAACGCACGATTACTCAGAACTGGTTCTGGCCAGAAAAGCCCTTCTCCTGGATTGGCACCGCTCAGTTCTCCCGCTTCAGTCGGCTAAAGCGCGGGAATTTGGAGAGCTGTAGCGGGAAAAACGTACGCGCGCGCCTTCTCAGTTTTTGCCGAGTGCTAGTAGGATTTGGAATATGTCTCAACTTAACAGCTTGTTTCAGATTAGTCCTGGAACTTTCCATTTAAAACGGCCAGAATTAACTCTTTATGGCCGGCCGGAAAGTGAATCAAGTCTAAAAGCAGGCTGGTTTTCGCAAGTACGTGCGTAGTGTTGACAAACTGGTCTTCTTCTTTGAATTTCGAACACAAATCGGTTCCATCACATCAAAACCTTTAACCAATTAAAATCATCCAGGACCTTCTAGAATCTCGAAAGTGTTTTTAACTGACTGTCTAGGCTTACAATTCCTTCCTTCTTTATGAAGGATTTTTTCAGATTTTCGAGATCGTTGAAACCCCAGGGAAAATATATGTTTCGAAACAAACCACTTGGAGTCAGTAATTATTCAACCTCGGCAGTCAGGGGTAGGGGTGGGACTGAGGAATATAGAAGCGGATCCATGGGCAGGGAGGAAAGGGAAGAGGGCACATTTGTGGCTAAGAAAGGGATAATTGAAATAATTTGGGGACAGTTTTCAGATCCAGATGTATAGCTAATGGTAAACTTCCAAAAAAGTTAAAATTTTGAAATTGAAACCTTTTAACTGTAACACTGTCAAGTTTGATTTTCTCTGCAATGGCCAAGCTTTGGATGAAAGCCCGGTATTTCTGGGTCTTTAATTATTTCACAGTTTTAAACTTTTCTAAATTCATTAGTATAAGAGCCACCACGTTGATTAACTCTACAGTAATGAAGTAACTAATGGTGACACTGTTATAATGGTAATCAGTTATATTATTATTATTATTATTATCATTATATCAACAATAAGTATTACTACTATTACCATCATTATTTTAAAGTGGATAAAAAAATTAAGTTTTGTTACAAACTTAATTTGGGATCTAATTTGCAAATCTTATTTTTTTAGAATGTTGAGCTAAACGGTGAAAAGACTAAAAAATTCCATGTTCCACCAGTTGTAACGGTTCTTTTTATCAATTACTGAGGCTAAAGTAATTTTGCAAGTCGGCTGAACGTACGGGTGACAAAGAAAACTTACATCATTTGCATTCATGGTTGTGGATTGCTTCATTGCTGTAACATAAAGCCATTGAGGGCGAATGGAGGCTGGATCGCTGCCAGATAAGTTCTAAGGAGAAAAACAAGAGGAGATTATGTGAGCCGTAAGACTGGTTTTAAATGTAAATACCTGCATGATATCTTCAGAGTGGTCACATGTTGTGGTGAACCAAGGCAAGTGTAAGAGGAGATCTCTCTGAAGATGAAGGAATTGATCGAAACATGCAGATGTTTCCATTTATTACATCTTTGGTCGTGTAACATGTCTGATGCCTTGAGTAGTGCGACGACACCAAAGAGCAATCCACGTTTCCGAGAGGAGTGTGAGCAAGTGTTGGGGGACTCGGATTAGGATTGTTCTCTTTCTGAAACTGAGTCGGTAGCTTAGTGGTTAGATCACCTGCCACGTGATCGGGGTGTCATGGGTTGATTCCTGCTCGTGGCAGTTTGGATTTTTCTTTTTCGGTTTTTTTTTCTTTCACTTGCCTTTGTTTCATTACAGCAGGTCAGAGTCGACGTCTGTGTTAGACAGTGTCAATAGCAAGTGAAGAAGAAGATTCAAATCGAGAACGGAAACGTCAAAACAAACGAAAAACAAAAAACAAACGGGAACGTCATCAATAACGGCAACATCAACGGCAGCGACGTCGTTAACCAATAACCACGTAACCAACGGCAACCGGGCAACGTTGACGACAACGGTTTTGAGTCGCTCTTAATTCTGGTTAATTCATTTGAATTTGTAAGGCTCGTTGCTACTACTTTCGCTGCGTCAAACTTAGTGAAAAGAAAAGATGAGAGATTACTTCGCGAAGGTTGACGAATAAAGAGAGAACAGGTCTAATGTAAGGCGTGCCTGTAACCCAAATAACTTCAATAACGAGCTTTTCTACGAAATGGTGGCGAATTCCTGTAACTCTCTACTTTCGTCCTTTTGAAAATTCCAAAACAACTCACAACAAAAACACCCTGCTCGAGAAAGACTTACCATGCAATTCACGTCTGCTCTGCTTATGTTTATTTTGTTTTCAAAAGGTCTGAGAACTTTCAGGTATCTTTGGAACAGTAGAGGGCCATCTGGCTGAACCCTTTAATATAAGAAGAACTTCTATAATCATTTTGGCGGAAATTTTTACGAAAATTGCCACAGGTGTCAGTTGACTGGGTCACGGAAAGGGGCCAGGGGGAGGGAAAACGTACCAGACAAAAAATGCATACAAAGGGAAATTTAAATACCTGGAACTTTTACATGCTAGTAAATGAGCCATTCTGATGAACACTAAAAGGGAAAACACTGTAAGTATAGATAAACAACCACGTGCACAAAAAACTGCTGCAAGAGCGAGTGAAACTGTATCACGTGACAACAAAGAAAGTAACTAACAGCACTGCATTCTAATAATATCAAACAAACAGATAGTGTTAACAAACAACCATGTAAATAACAGCACTATCTTCTATTGATACAAAGAAAAAGAAGAGAAGCAATATCAGAACCCATGACAGTTAAAGGTAACTAACAGTATCATCATGTACAGATACCAAGACAAAGAAGGGAAGCCATATCAGAACCAATGACACTAAAAGGTAACTAACAGTACCATTTGTACAGATACCAAGAGAAAGAAGGGAATCCATACCAGAACCCGTGACACTAAAAGGCAATTAACAGTACCATTATGTACAGATACCAGGGCAAAGAAGGGAATCCATATCAGAACCCATGACAGTAAAAGGTAACTAACAGTACCATTTTCTACAGATACCAAGACAAAGAAGGGAAGCCGTATCAGAACCCATGACAGTAAAAGGTAACTAACATGAACAATTGTACAGATACCAAGACAAAGAAGGGAATTCATACCAGAACCCATGACACTAAAAGGCAATTAACAGTACCATTATGTACAGATACCAGGGCAAAGAAGGGAATCCATATCAGAACCCATGACAGTAAAAGGTAACTAACAGTACCATTTTCTACAGATACCAAGACAAAGAAGGGAAGCCGTATCAGAACCCATGACAGTAAAAGGTAACTAACATGAACAATTGTACAGATACCAAGACAAAGAAGGGAATTCATACCAGAACCCATGACACTAAAAGGCAATTAACAGTACCATCATGTACAGATACCACGATAAAGAAGGGAATCCATATCAGAACCCATGACAGTAAAAGGTAACTAACAGTACCATCATGTACAGATACCAAGACAAAGAAGGGAATTCATACCAGAACCCATGACACTAAATGGCAATTAACAGTACCATCATGTACAGATACCAATCCAAAGAAAGGAATCCATATCAGCACCCATGGCATTAATAGCCAGATGAAACAGTTCTTATGATGTCCACTAACAGGTAACTGACAGAACTGTCTTCTAGCAATACCGAGAAAAAAGAGAATTCGTAACACTAACAGGTAAGTTGCTTTACTATTTTTACTGATTATTTGAAAAAACTGGAATTCCATATCAAGACTGACTCACCGCTTCCTGCTTGATACGCATCATAACCTGCCTCATGAGGGTGACCACTGGTTGCTATTAGTGACAAAGTAGGCCAAATTATTCGTTAACTGAGAACGAGTAAGAAAATTTTCGAATTATAGTGAAACAATAATTAAAGCTCAAAAAGTGTATTGAAATGAAATGTATGAACTCGAAGAAGCTCAACAAAAACATAACTAGTACAATTAAGTTCAAGAAGGTATAAACATATAAACACAAACACAAGTCAAAGTTCAACACAAAACTTCTCTTTCTCACATTACCTAGTCAAAGAGTAATGTGAACAAGTAGAGGTAAATTAAGAAATATTTCAAATACAATAAATAGGAAATCTCCCAATTTTTTTCACAAAATTAAAGGCTGCTCATTTACAATTATTTCCTTGGCTTCACAGTGTTTCCCTTCACGGTTGAGTAGTTTCAACTGATAAACCCCGGATCAGCAAATTTCTTTTCAAATACTGCTGAATGAACTGCTAGCTAGTACTACAAGTAAAATAAAAAAGAATTATCAGCCTTACTCTCTGGTAGACTACTGCTAATCTGAGCCTTAACAAAAATACGATGTGAATGAAAAGAAAATATGAAAATTCGTCAAAAGTTAAAGATTAAACTTCATTATCTACTATCTACACTACATCAGTCCTTTTAGCCCTAATCTATCAACGTTTTACTTCTCCTTACATAACACGTACATAATAAGTCATTTGGTAGTGAGAAAATGGGAATCAATCAAAAACTTTTAAAGATTAAAAAAAAGTCTCCCAAACACATGAAATGCATGAACCGTAGAGAATTTAACAACAAGGTATTTGTGTGAGAGCCACTAGCAAAACCTGGAATTCTGCAACAAAGCTTATAGTTACCAGTTCCACCAACAATCAGGTGTACACCACTGTTCAAAGTCCAGAGAAATCTCAGTAAAACTAAAACAACCTATAGGGTTATCGGCACTGGATAACTGATCCAATTTCTGGGCTAGGTTGCGAAACCGTAGTCGTTTGATGGTTCACGAGTATTCTACAATCGTTAGGAAAAGAGCTCATATCTATCCAAGTGTTTACAATCGTCTCAAATCTTACAGCATAGTTCATGTATAATTCTAGGATAACTGAGACGATTGTAGGTTAAAGTTTGGTAAAACCTATCGATTAATATAGCTGAAAAAGGGTAACTGTGTAAACAGTCTCACTCTTTATGGTCTTACTTTTAGTGCACTTATGTTACTTACGTTATATTTTACTAAAATAAATGAATAATACATCTTCGTATACACACTCACCATAATGTTTGCAACCATCACTAAACTGGATAGTTGGGTTGTACAACACATAGAAGACAGCTTTGTCACTAGAGAAAACAAAAGGTGCATGGATCCGTTTTTAAAGGTTATCACACCACTTTGAGTTCAATTTTGAAGTAATTTGTACAAGTGGGTTTTTCAAAAAGTATCAAATTGCACAAGCCCGTAGGGCGAATGCGATTTGAGCTTTTTGAAAAACACATGAGTGCAAACTATTTCCAAATTTTAATAGAAAGGCGTGTAATTACTTTTCAATAATATACACAAGAAGATTACAGGGAAGAAGAGAACACAATTTGCATTAATAATGAGGACATTGTTTTATGATAGTTTGCAAGTTGCTGATACTTCACTGATGCGGGACGAAGTCTGTTTTGGAAATTTGCCCGCTGACTCTTATACTTTTGTTGATGCAACTCGTGTCTTCAGATCTCCGGCATATCTCTTTTTTTAAAATGTACATGCGTTAGCTGTCATTTCACGGTCTATTCTATCTTTCTCAGAGTTTTTCATCGCATTGCAATTCTTAGGCAGTTCCAATAAGTCAACACAAATGGGTCGAAATCTTATTTCATTTTTGCAAAAGCTTTCGCTCATGATTCTTTTAATTTTTCTAATACATAAACAACATTCAATAGGCGAATCAGACAATACACAGGTACACAGCATTGACTCACAATATAATTAAGAAAAGCTTTGGCAAGTGACGCGTGTCGCTGGACCAATCACGAAGCGTGTATAAAACCATTTATAAAATGAGCCAATGAAAAGCGAGTAGATATATCCTTCCGACTCAAACCGCTTGTTGTGCACTAATACGCAGACTGACTATATCGGAGGTTAAGATATTCTGCGACTAAAAGCTAAGTGTTAGCCGCCGTGGACAGCTGTTTCGGCTTTATTTAGCCTCGTGGGCGCACCATGTCTAACAAACAGACTCGAATTCCAACAGAAAGGGGTAAGCAAGAATGTCAACACATACAAATCCATAGGTTACCTGTTGAGCGTTCCAAAAAGTTCTTCTAGGTTTGTTTCCTTCAGAAATTCAGCACATTCTTGAAGTACCTAAGGTAATCGTAAAAGGGAAGAAAAAAAAAAAAGGAATGTAAGTTACTTAGTTTCAACTTTACGGGCATTTTCTCTGAGTATGTTCTAACAAAAGTAATAAGATAGGGAAAATAAATCGTCAACACCTCCATTTTCCTTATACCGAAGGCAATACGCTTTGTGTCGTAGATGGTTGGGAAAAGATCATGAACTTCTCGCTTGAACTCTGCATAGCTTCCTACAGAAAAACACATTGACATGGATCAATCACAGCTAGTTAATTCAAATATGCAATAATAACTTTTCTCAAATGTAAGGCACCAAAAGTTAAATTTGTCAAAACATGTTATACCTTAACCAATAAACAATTAGTATTGTCCACCAGTGTAGTAGTACTAACATAATATATGTAAAGGTATAAACATGAATTCGGTCTCGTAGTCAAAGAGGAAGAGGATAGTTTATCAATGTAAAATGCTTTTCTGTCTGATATTTGCATTTTCGAAATTAAAATTTTGGTAAAACAAAAAAGAAGAGAAAACCCCACTGAAAAGTGACAATGAACAAATATTTCAAATCAAAACAACATTGGGTATGTAATCAGCATTAGGATAGTATCTTACTCCTTGTTTTTATTAGCCTAAGGTTTACACGCTATCAGTATATACCAGCTCAGCTACGCGTGATTTGATTGGTTTAGAAATAGTAGCTATGAGACAATATTTACCCCCAAAATAGTAGATAATGACACCCAAACAAAATGGCGGACAGAAGTAGTCGCTTCGTGTCCGTTTGGAATCACGGTAGTGCAAAAGTTTGCTCTAAAAACACGGGAATTTTAAAACAGCCGAAAGAATTTCACTGTTGTACGCCATTTACGATGTTTTGTAGTTGACAAACTGTCAAAACACGTTCGTTTCTTTATTAGGCTGTTCACGCGTGAGTCTTGCCGGGCTAAGTGATTCAAGTAGTAAAAGTGTTTTATTTTCTTAAAAATCTTTCGTTTTCTTGAAAGGAACAGTTGCCTCGCTGGTATACACGCTCAGAAGATACCACTATCCACCTCAATTGAAATAGAATAAGTGTTAGTTATTTTACAAATCAAGTTGCGTTACAATTAATAATATCATATTATATCACATTAAACTATTTTTATCATATTGTATTATATTCTGTTATAATATATTGTATCATACTATATTATTCTATAATGTATTATGTCATATCATATCCTATTATTTTACACTGCGCTGTATTGTATTATATTGTTATAAATTATCAAGTATGTATTATGTCTAAAAATTTAAACCATTATTTTGCTCTTAGTTTACAGGTCTTTATATAATTTAGCTCGATCCTGTTTACGTTAGTGCTTTACTCAGCCGCTATTGTCCTAGTCGCAACTTAAGATCTTCGACTAAATCACTCCTTGCTGTACCCAAGTCAAAGCTTAAAAACTGTGGCGATAGGTCATTTTCTATTGTTGCTCCAAAACTATGGAACAGTCTGCCAGTTACTATCAGAGAAAGAGGCTCAGTTGAGGTTTTAAAAGTAGCTTAAAGACTAACCTTTTTAAAAAATCATACTTGCAATTTTATTCTGCTATTAGTTTAGTTTTAAGATTTAAAATATCTTAGTACTGTAATTATAATTTGCTTTAAGTTTAGTTTTAGGATTTAAATATAATGCGTGGCTTAGTATATACTGTAAACCACTAAAGGGCAATTATTGGATATAGCACTATAAAAATCTTGTCATTATTACTATTATTATCATTGTTAATAATAATAATAATAATAATTATCATTATTATTATTATCGCATCAACTTCTCGATCTAATCTGGGTAAGGTTTGACACAATTTATAGGGTTACTAACCTGGAAGAATCTTGTAAAATTTATCGTACATCAGAAGCAAATCCCTGAACATGTTATGGCCTATCAAGGGCTAAGAAAGAGACAATGAGTTAAAGTTTGCATGGGTGCATTTCATAAACCATACACCAAAGCACTTACTATAGCATAAACTTGCATAAACTTGCTAATTTCCACATTGCACCTCACAACCATTAGATCATCTCATAGGAAAAATAAATGTTAACTTTTTCAGCAAGAAAAATCTCAAACGACAACTAGCCAAATTCTCCAATTTAGCACCCATACTTTTTATATTATTAATCTATGAGAATTATTAGACTATTATGCTCCATCAACTCACTCTTTAACATCATCAATTTATTTTGAGTGAGAAATCAAATGCTGATAAACAAACAAGGTCTGGGTCAATATGGTTTAAACTGACCTTGTTTTGATTGGAAAGTAGTTGAATGACCCTTGAGAAACCGACAGCTGTTGTCAAAATTCTGTTGGCTCAATTGGAATTGATCATAATGTCAGTCACAAAGCAACCATCAGTATTTTCTATTAAAAAATAAGAAACAACTATTTAGAGCACCACTTCCATTACAAATTATACTATGTATCGATATGTACAATTAACTTACAGTAATTCAACCCAAACATATTAATTACATAAATTATCATCTCAATCTTTAAATTGCTTTGACATCACTTGGACTTACGATTGTGTCAATTAAGTAAAAATTTTGGCGCTGTCAATAGAAATTAGAGTAATGACATTTACTACAGCTATAGCTAAGCTCCAGTCATTACGATTTGTCATGCAGGTGGCAAGCTCGGAATGTTGGCCGCCCTTACATCTCCCTCGGTGGTGTCTAGAACGTAGACTAGTACTAGTACTAGACTGTACGTCTTTCAGAATGGTGCTTAGCTAAGCATGTATTTGTCAGGTTTTGTTTTTAATCCTGCTGGATGACATGACAAGGCTGTGCATAGGAAGTTCCGCGTGCCTCAGACAGCGACTTGCAAGCCCGAGTCTTCTCCAAGCCAATTTATCTGATATCTTAGGGAGGTCTCCATACAAGTCAGTAGTGGATATATGGTCCTCTCAGTTCAGTCACTTATTGCCCAACACTCGCTTCCCTATTGGAGTACGGCTTCTCAATTTCGCAGAAGATTTTGATCTTGAGTTCTCTAGAAATACCTGAACTCCAAACCATGATCATTTAGGCCTTTGATTCCAAGCTAAAACTAAAGATACGGATCTTCATATCTTGGATGGCACAGTTGACCCATAATCCAAAGTAGGTACCTGAAGTCTTTAACTACCCCTTGGAGCTAACCATTTTGTTGTTCTAGCAAATAAAAGGTACAAAGAAAGAGTGTTGCACATCAGAGTTTTCAGTATTGCATATCAGGGTTTAAGTGGGACCTAATTTTTAAAGGTCCCAAAATTGAACACTTTGCTAGCCTCAGATCAGGACACTTATGGAAGCTCCTTGTAATCGCAATGCCAAAGTGTCGAGGTGTAAATGGAGTCTCAGTTACTGTGCTTACTTAGTGGGTGGCTCTTCCTAAATTGTCTTACAATTGGTACAGGATTTAATGGAGCCGAAACCAATTGTGGAATTGCACACAATTTGGATATCCTGCTGATGAACAGTTACTGTTTTGTTTTTGTTTGTTTTTTTAAACTTCAGCGGCAGGACTTTGTAGTTTATGTCAGTTATTTTTTAAAATATAACACTTTGGTCTTCCGTTCTTTTATTGATCCTGATTTGGTGATACTTTTCTCCTATGTGTGCCAGCAGTTGCTGAGTCTTTAACGTGGTATCATCCACAAAGTCGAGGTCTGTGAGTGCATCTGTTGGGTGCCTTCCTCCTGTAGACGGCAACCTGAAGGGCATGGTAAAGAACCATTATGAACAAGAAAAGAGCAAGAAGGTCCCCTTGGAGCCGACTTGCAGTGATCTCAAATTCATCAGATGATGTTCCATCTCCAATGCGCATGAGCAGCCTTGCTGCAATTCCACATGCTTCACATATTTCGTTTGATCAAGTCAATATCATAATTGCAGCTGAGGTTATTCTTTTGCAGCCCCTCAGTCAAAGATGCGACGAATGCCATAGACTATGACTTACTATGGATTCACCCTCTCAGAATCAAAGAAACAACAAAAACTTGTAATGAAACTTTTGGCATTATTTTTACTAATAAAAACAGGACAACACTAAAAATCAACAAAGTTAGAGCAGTCTTGATGAGAATTTGTTAATCGTGACAAAAATATATCGCAAAAAAGGAAGATTGGTAGAAACACGGTAAGTGTTCAACTATGACTAATTTTAAAAAGCTAGCTACATAGCACATGCGTCTTTGACAGTCTGTAGAGAGCTCTATGAAAACATGTGGTAGAACTTCTGGTTTAACTCAAGTCTGGAAAATAGCGTTCAAGTAAGGCTCTACCAGTGCTACAGATCATTTTAACCCAATGAAGTCATTTCACCTTAAGCTTCGAGCACTTTTTAAAGCAATAAATAAAGTCAAGCCTTGATCTGAGTGCAGCAAAGAATCTTTTTCAATAATTGGGATATACTATTGGATTAAAATCGTAAGTCAAATGCAATCAAGAAATACATACACTTCTTCTGCTACAACATCTGAGGATAAACTGTCATCAAGTGCTTGATTCTCTGACCCAGGATTTATGACAATAATCTGAAAGAGAAGTCTCTTTATTGACAGACTACACTTAAAAACTTCCCTTGTGAAATAAATTGTCTGCTTTCTGGGAATTTCTAGGAATTCCAAAGAACTCCAAACTATGCAAATCGGCTTCAACTTAATGAATTTGGAATTCTTGAAAATTACTGGCAATGGAAAAGCAGGACTCTTTGTTGGCTTGGAATTTTAAATCATTAAGTTTAAACTTGAAATTCTTAGGAGTATATGGGAATAGAAAAGCACAGTCATCTCATTTCTTAGGTCTTTTCAAGTTTAAGGCAAAAGTTATTTTATTAGTAACTCCACTCATTCAAGACCTTTCCGAAGATCACTGCTGGACGTGAGAGCCAAGAGGGGAGCGGATCCTGGATCAGACCATTATCTGATCATGGCTAAGACGCAGTTGAAGCTTAAGAGGATACACACCTGGAAGGCAGTGTACAAGTTCGAGGTCAAGAAGTTAGACAGGGAACAATACCGTCAAGCGTTTTCTGTGACCCTTAGGAAAAAGTTTGAGGCCCGCAGTAACCTGAGTGAAGAAACAGACATTGAAGAGCATTGGCCGGGAATCAGAAAGACTTGGCAGGAAACATGTGAAAAAAAGCTTAGGGAGGAAGAAAACAGAGGGAAAGGCATGGATCACAGAAAGTACATGGGAGGAGATTGAAGAAAGGAAGCAAATAAAAGAGAAGCTGAACAGTGCAAAGACTAGAGCCAGCAGTGCTACCTGGTGAAGATAGCTAAGAAAGGTGATCTATCTTTCTGCCAGAACCACCAAGGAATCATGCTGAAGCAGACGGTCAGCGAAATCTTCAACAGAATCATCTTAGAGAGAACGAGGAAAACAGTACATGCCATGTTGAGGGATCACCAAGCAGGATTCAGAAAGGAGCGGTCACGTCTGGATCAAATAGCAATGCTGCGCATCACTGTCGAGAAATCCTTAGAGTGGAATAGTTTTTTGCAGGTAAACTCTGTAGATTTCGAAAAGGCGTTTGGCAGCCTTGACAGGGAGTGTCTATGGAGACTGATGAAGCATTATGGAATTCCACCCAGCCATCGCAACAGATGATGCCTTTTGGCTCCCTTTCTGTTTCTCGTTGCTGTTGACTGGTTGATGAAGCACAGAACGCAAGACCATAGAGATGGCATACAGTGGAACCTGATGCAAGAGCTTGATGACCTGAATTTTGCTGACGACCTTGCCCTATTATCACATTTTCACCAACAGATGAAGAGGAAGACTGCGAGGTTACAAAAGGTTGCTGCACAATTAGGACTGAGAATTAACCAGCAGAAGATCAAAACTCATGAAATTTAACACACAGAGCACGGAACCAGTGAAGCGGAAGGCTGGAGCCATAGAGAAAGTTGTCTAATTTACTTACCTCGGAAACATTGTGTACCAACAAGGAGGCTCAGTGGAAGATATTAGAGTGAGAATTGGAAGGGCACGAACCGCATTCAAGTTGCTGCACCGAGTGTGGAAGTCAAGAGAAATAGTACGCATCTTTAACTCCAATGTGAAGTCTATCCTCTTGTACGGTGCCGAGACTTGGAAGACTACAGTAGCCCTCAGTGGAAGAACTTAGTCATTTGTCAATGGTGGGACAAAGAATCAGCTTAGAGAGAATGAAGAAAGTGGGGTTGGATTTGCCACACCCTGAGAAAGGTGGAGCAAAATGCCACCTGGCATGCCCTGCGTTGGAACCCACCTGGCAAGAGAAGACGTGGACGACCACGAAACACCTGGTGTTACTCCTGGGAGGCTGAAACGACTTGGACTGGCACTCCATGATTCCAATATCGAGAGATAGAAGAAAGTGGAAAGAGCTCGTTGGTGGCCTATGTTCCACAAGGAACAGACTGGCTTAAGTCAAGTAAGTCAAGAGTTTCCTGTTGTTGAACACTGATGATACGTATTACTCAAAAGAAATCAGCTTAAATGACTACTTACCCTAAATTTGTTATTAACTTTATACTGTAGTCTGGGAAACTGCTTTCTTAGCTGTGTTACAACCAAGTATTGGCCTAAGCCTGTGGAGAATAATTTCTAGTTACTCTTGCTAAAGGACAAGAAACTTTCAATAACCATGAGAAAACCGAGATGTTGTTTTCTTGTCTCAGGGAGTCATGGGAAAGGACAATAGGACTTGAGGTCCCCTTTAATGTCTGGCACATTCGGTTTAACGTCCTTATCTGAGAAGATGCGAAGGTCTAATGCAACCTTTTGCACACGTTAGAGCAAAGTAAGCACCAGTGGGTAGCTGAAAACCTTAGTAAAGGTCTAGCGGGTAGTTAAAGTACTGCTGAAACCTTCAAGCTATCAAGGTAAATAGCCCAACTTAAAACTTGACCCGCAAAATATCCGCTTTGACCCTTGTTACCGGTTTTTAAAATAAAATTTGCGGAGAATTTACGAAGACAAAATGCCTATTTTAGCGCCAAAGCAGCGAAACCTTTTAAAGTCCCTATCAATTTCCATGTCTAAGTATGCTTTTTAATCAAAGAAAGACTGGAATGTAAATTTTGACCGAGCAGGCCAGGGACTGGTAACCTGTGACGTAGCAGCCGTGAGTTGTGTGGTTTTTGTTTAAAATTTCATTTCTGTTAAAAAATGTCATTAAACTTTTATTTCAAACAATTTTAAAGGAATAATTCATTGATTAAAGTTATTACAACGTGACTATTGTAGCCAGAATTTAATTTTTTGAGATAAAAAGATTGTCTGTGCTTTATGCCTCGTGCTACGTCATATGCCTCCTGTACGTCATCATTGCACGCTTCAAGTCTAAAAAAAGTAACGGGAACGGCGGTAAAAGGTTTTATTTTCGAAAATTATTTTTATTAAAGGGTTCTACTTTTCATCTGAAACTTACAAAAATAAGCTTGATAGGGACTTTAAGCTCATTAGAAATGTGTGATGTCACATGATTTGAAAGGCACGATATCAATCTTACTTTCCAGGTCAAATTGAGAAACATGATAATCATGGCGCTGTTTGCGTGGCTGGTGATCCAGTGTTTGAGCAAAATAACTCACTAATTCGCTGTATACGCTAGTATAGAGCAGCTTGGTGTCCTTTCGAACCTTGTGACGCCACAAATCATTGTCGTATGTTTTGAATTTTGTTCGCACCGAATGCACCATTTAGTTGAAAGCTTTTTTCACGGACTTGGGATGGTCGGGTTAGCACTTTTATCCATTTGCGGTCGATTAAAAGTGTTGGAAAGGCCCTTAAAGCTATAAAAGAACCAATGACAAAAAGACTTCGGTAGCACTTTAAGCCTCGAATGTTCTTAATATGATAACTTTTTGGTGGGAAAGCTTGTTTTTTTTCAAGAACAACTTTGTAAAACGACTCTCGGAAAAAAGTTACTGATTCTTATTCAAGAGCTCCGGAAGCTTAGAGCTGTAAAAAATTCAAATGAATGAATATTAACATTTATTACTTTGTGCCGTGATATAACAAAATTTAAATAGTTCTTTGGTGTGTCCTTGGCATGTTTTAAAATTTTGGCCGATTTTCAACCTCCCGTTCCTTGTAAAAAACGTAAAAACTAAGCTAAATTCTTTATCGAGCCTGAGTGGCTCATTAGTCCGGCGCTTATCTCCGGTTTCGTTAGTCACTAGTTCGCTGGAAACGCTAGTTTAGACCAGCTTGGAGTCCTTTCAAACCATGTGACGTCATAAATCGCCCTCATATGTTTTGAATATTATTCACACTGAATGCACTACTTTGAATGCTTAATTTCGGAAACTTGAAATGGTCAAATACACCCTTTTATCCGTTTACAATTGAACAGAAGCGTTGGAAAAGCCATTAGAGCAATCAAAATGCCAATGACAAAAAGGCTTCAGTAGCAATTAAACATAAACCTGGGCCTTCCAAGCCAACTAACTGCTGACTTGCCGTTGGAAATTGATGCATGGACTAAATATGCTTGATGCAATACCTTTTAAATACCAAAACCTTTAAACTCACAAGAACAATAAATTAAACAATATAAGGCAGGTTCAAAATCAGGAGTTTTGTACGACAATGCTATAGTATATATACAGTGTTGTTAGAAAAAAATTAAAATGGTTTCAACTGGAAGTTAAGCATTTTCTCTTAACTCCCTTGAAGCTTGTATATTAATTATCTCCATCCAGATGATAATTTAAACAAGTCAGGCCCTCCAACCTACATTTAGTCACAGCTCTGAACTATACTTACTGCTATTGCACTCTAAGCATATGTGGTCTCCACCTTTGGCCGTTACCAGCCATTCCTCTATTCTTACACAGTTTAGATTCACAACTTCTTCATCAATCTGCCTAGTGGAAGACACAGTTATTCAAGAGATACAGTTAGCAGTTGTGCTAGTATATCAAGATACAAATACAAGGTTTAATTGTGATCTTTGGTTCATCAGCATTACCTTTAATGAAATAGTCCTGAACTTAGATACACTGGATAAATTCAGAGAAAGTTTTTACAAGTTTTCGAACTCTGCTGAGTCCTTGATCACATGACTGGTCGTGACGTCAACTCCGGAAGTCTGGGGCGGGAAATTCGAACTTCGACGAGGCCCCCCCTCCCCCCTTCTTCTGCTCCTGAGGAGGTGGTCCAGATTGGAGATAGGTTGTGGCAGCCTCTATCCTTGTTGAGCGAAGGGTTCAATGTTCTGATATGGATGGCCTCCTTCACTCCCCTCTCATACCACCCAGGTTCGCCCTCCAAAATCTCTGTGGCCATGATGTTTATTGAGTGCCCCGGTCACGACCAGTCATGTGATCAAGGACTCAGCAGAGTTCGAAAGCTTGTAAAAACTTTCTCTGAATTTATCCAGTGTATCTAAGTTCAGGACTATTTCATTATCAAATTCCTGGATAGATGAATCTACACAGTACTAGCATTACATTTGTTTAGGCAGGTTTTTCAGTCATTGTTATTTATCAGTCAGTTGATTATATAGTTGCTTGAAACAAACGTTTCTTTGTTTAAGTTCCAAGGTTTTTGCTTTGAAAAGGTTTGTTAGGAAACTTCACGCCCCGGCCCACCAAAGATCTAGGAAGTTCGATTGATGTAAGATATTGTCAAGTTAACTGGATTTTTGGCAGTAAATCTCCACTCGTATGTGTTTCAAGAAAAACAATTACAATAATCATATTTTTGTTGTAGTGACAATATATGAATATACTCTCAAAACGTTTTTCATACTAAAGTATGGATCCTAGTTTAATTTATTGACAGCGAGTTCATCAACGCAGTATTCTTTTTGTTTGTTGATAAATATGGTATTTAATAGTAATCACAATCTGCTGTACCTTAATCTTGCTGACTCAATTCCATTATGTAAATCTTGTTGTTTATGATGTTTTCTTAAGGCTTCTTCCTAAACAAATAAAAAGTTAAAGGGAACTAAAATTTTTTGACCTAAAAATTTGTTATAGCTCAACTTCTGTTTTCTGAAATTTTAATTCAAAACATCTATAACAATAACATTTCTATATATCAATAATTTAATATTTTTAACATCTATAATTGTATTCAACAATTAGTACATATTATATATAGCTTTGCATCATGGTTTTTTACTTATCTTGTGTTCTATATGTAAACATGAAAACTATTTAATTCATATTTCTTCAACGTCATTAATATGGTTATTTAGTTTATGAAAATATTTAAATTGGCAATAATGAAATACTTTTTTGAAACAATAATAACCTGCATTATTGTATAACCTGCTCCATTGCTAAAGTAAAAAATTGCTTGAAACATTGCTATTATCATTAACTTGTTACTAAATATGGTTCTTTAAAATGAAAAAAAAATCTTATAAAATCAATGTTTTTAAGCCATCCAGACTACATTTTCAAGAAAGTACTGTTAAATTTAAATTTGTAAACAGTCTTATTTGTAAAAAAGTACTATATAATCTTGTTGTAACTAAGTAATAGATGTAGCTACCTTAAAACACAAAGTTTGTGCATCATGAAATGCAACTTAAGAACAGTTTAAAAATAGTTCCATGGTTTACTTTATTTAATTCGCAAATATTTTATAAGATTATTAAATTTACTAACTTTTGGGGTATGAGTTTGGATGGCTTTGAAATACTTTAATAAGAATGTTTAAAAATAGTTCTATAATTATTTACTTTATTGACACATATATTATAAGACTGTTAAATTTACTAATTTCTTGAGTATGAAGTTTGGATGGCTTCAAATACTTTGTTTTTAATAACACTATATTTATTTTAAATACTTTCAAAAAGTCTATTAATATTGAAAATAATTCAATGGAACTAAAATATAAAACTGGCTTTTCAAAAATAATTATTCCAGTATTAAGATTAAGTAATTGTTGGGATATCATAAAACATGTGTTTTGGGATTCAATTGGCCAATCCCCTATTTGGCCTGAGCTGCATGAGATGTAGGCCAACTCTATAAACAATTTGTTTAATTACCTGGTCTTTGTTTAAATAGGGCACTCCTTCATAGATAAACTGTGTTAAAGAATATATATTCAATGATCAGCAGAAAACAAATCATTAGACAATGCAAGAACACAGTCAACAAGAACTTTAATCCCATGGTGGTGCATGCACAGTGACCAAGTGGAACCTTATAGTGTGTTTGACTCATAGTCCTCAGCAGGGGTCAAAAGTTCAAGTCTGAGGCGACTGTGTTATGTTCTGGAGCAAGACACTTTACCCAACTTGTTCCAGTTGACTCTGCTGTTTAAATAAGTACCAGCTTCTGTTAGGGGCTAACCTAGCTAGGATGGCCTGGGAGATAAATGCCAGCCTTAGGACAGACCTGGCTTGAGACAGGATTCAGCTAGCTTTAGTTCCTTAAGCTCCATCATCCTGTCAACCTTAAACCCTATCATTCTATCATCCTTAAACCCTATCATCCTATCATCCTTACAAGTGACACAGTATCATAATCAGAGTTTTCCTATAAAAATGTTTTTTACTTACAATATCTTAACAGGAAAAAAAGTTGGAAATATACTAACTGTCAAAATATTTCTAATATCTAAATTAGTTGATACATCTTAAGCTTACAGTTCTACAGTCTTAATTATGATAACTTCCATTAAGAAATGGTGTTATTTAGTTACTTACTTTATTAAAATCAAATTTATGCTGACATAAAAATTCCAGACTTGATGCCTGCAAAAAATATATAAAATGTACATAGACAGCTAAAATTTTACAACCATGATTTTCTAAACTATTCCTTGATCTGGTCACAAAATATTACTGTTTAATTTAATTCAATTTATACAAAACAATAATAATTAACAAAGTTTATACATGACTACATAATGTTTAGTGCAAAGTTGTTGATGATCATGAAAAAATTAGTTACTGCTCAAATGAAAAAAAACCCTCACTTGTAAAAATACATTTAGTAATTATTATAAACAAACAACTAGATAATTAAATTGTAGAATTTTAAGCAATTTGATTGGTTCCCTACTCACTGTATATTATCTCATATACATGATTTTGACCATATATGGAAGAGAGCTGCAAAAATCAAAACCAGTGCCATGTTCACAATTTTTCTCACCCAAAAAATCAAAACAATGGCAGAAAACTCAAGATTTGTTGAGGTTTCGAGCACTAAAATTGAGAAACTCCTTGAAAACTCCATTCTTGGCAATACTAAATGTGCCACAAAATTTGGCATGAAAATGTTTTACTGTGTCAGTATTGCTGTAAGCTAAATTTTTAAAGCATTTACTCAACAGACTTTGAACAGCAAGGGCAAATAATTTATTGATTCATATATTGAGTTGTTTGTTTTTAAAAAAAGTAATTATTCCACTCATGTTTGGATGAGGTGAAATATACACCTATACACCACAACACGGGTGTGTGGAAAAATTGTTAATTATATATTAAAATGGGGCATCAAACTAGTACTGTTACTTAATTACTGTACCTGTACTAAAAATCTTGAATCAACTTGACCAAATGAATGTGGAAAGATAAAAAAATTGTACACATGTGCAATGTATCTGTGAAAATAATAACAGAAGTGTTTATAATAAGCCACTAAACTCAGTTGGTTCTGTAGATGGAACAGAACAAAGTTAAGTGACATGTTGCCCCACATGTATTGCGATACTTAATGCCAACCAAATTTTTAAAAGCAAATGTAAGGGAAATTTGAATTTTGTATATTATTGCTCCTGAAATGTAACAAAATCATTCAATCTACATTCTGTTATATGGCAGTCATAACTTTTATACTTACATATTAATTCTTCTTATATATTTATATAGCTTTTGGGGTGAATTGAAGCATATGCAGCATGAAAAAGTAAAATGCCAACTAGACCAACAAAAGCTGATGTTTGATGAACAACTGCCAGCAAATTCTAAATCCCATTATACCTCTGAACTATAATTAATCATAAGTGAATTGTAGATGGACAAAAACAATTACATCAACAAAAAGATTTTAACTATTCCTCAAAAAATATCGAACACATGTATCCCCTTTTGGTGTAATAAATTTGTTGTTAAATTATCAGTGTGTGCTTAATTCATTGAACATAAAACAAGAAACCTAATATAATGATGATATATTACATGCAGATAAATCAAATCATGATCATACTTGCTTGAAGATCTAGAGGTGGTTTGTTCTCTTACAAACGCACTTAGCCCTGTATGTTGAACAAACACAAATTATGCTGTGAGTAAATAATTGTAACACTTAAATTCTATTATAATAGTAAATTAGCTGAAAATTTCATATTAACAAATAACTCATATTCAGGTAGGTACTTGTTATCAAATGGCTTGGTAAATAGGCTATAAATGACATATAATGGTACATACACATAGGCGCTAGGATAAGCTCACTATATCAGTATAATTATCATGTTAATGGTTCATAGCATAGCATGCAGCTAGCGTGATATTATATGCTGATACTTACAATATAGAAACTATTATTTTCACCGAATTATGTCCACATTGTCCTTTACTATTCACGACAAGCTACCATGGCCACTACTATTGGTTATTTTTACCTACAGTAACTTGTCTTTTTTTGAAATGTTCTTAGCAAACACAAGTTATTAACCACTAGATAGGGTTTGCCAGGCCACTGAACAAATTCACTTTTAATAAAAACCTGAAAGTGTACTTATATGCCCGCTTTCCCACACAATTGCCCTAATTTCTTTCAACTAATCTTTTGCAACTATGCACTGTGTTGTGGCAACATGGTCAAAAGTAATTTAAATACTTTGGTCTAAAAACTATAAAAGTTAAAAGTCTTTCTGCTAATTAAGTCACCCTTAATTGACTGATCATTTCATACTTACCAAACTGACAGATAATGAACTGACTGGCTGATTTCCTTATTTTCTTGTATCTGACTTCAGGGTTGTCAAACAGGCTGAAAGAAACACTTAAACATTGAAGCAACTACAAATGAAAAAATGCTTATTTCATAAATTTAATATAACAAGTTGTACTATTCAAACCGCTTTAATTAATATTATAACGAGTTATCTGATAAATTATAATTATTATAATGGTGTGCAAATAATAATATACAAAGTTTGGCATGATTTTAACTGCAGGACAGTTAAATTAAAGTTAATCTGCTTTTTAACTTTGATATTAAAAACTGGTAACAAAAAAAATCATTGTTTATAAATATGTGACCACTTATTAACAAATTATAAAATTATAAAACCAACATGACTCAGGTAATATGTGGTAAATTTTTCAGATATTTGAACTACATAGTTTGAAATTAATCCACTGTTGTTAGTAGCATATGTAGTTCTATATATTAAGTCAACAGTGGTTCTCCCATGCAGAATTTCTAGATTATAATAACTTCAGTTGACCTCCTGAAACTCTTCAAACTAACAGATTAATTAATATTTTATAACTATTTACTATTTTTCTGGTCATTTTCAATGTTCTTTTTAAAAACTTAATAAAAGGTCTGTGTAAGAACAAGGGAAACTCCCATTGTTCTGCAGCAATTCACATTTATTTTCCCACACCAGAATGTTTAAATTTTCATAGTGAGAATACATTGGCCAGTATAAAATATTACAAAAAAATAGTTTTTAATTAAAAGGGGTCATAAGGGGTCTCATAATTGGAGCAACGCTCTGTGTAGACTTTCTAGCCTTATTGCGAAGCTAATAAATAAAAGGCAGTGAAACTCTATCTTAAAGCAATGTTTCTTAAGTGCTATATAACATATAACTAAGCAAATCATAAAATTCCAAAATAAAAATGAATAAGTCTTTTGGTTTTCAATGTTCCCCACATAGAATTTTTCACAGAAATGTTTCAACTAGAAAGGAATGGATGAGTGAACTGGAAAGAAATACATCAGCTTACAAATGAAAATATTTCAATACTAACACAGTTAGCACTTTTCTGCATTCCACTGCCACTGACCTCCCTAGTTCTTACTCAGATTGTTACTTAAAAGTTCTAAACAAAAAGTATAATTTGTTACCAGAAAAATATGTAACTTAATATTTCTATCACTGACAATAAAATATGCATATAGTTAACATCCCAGCTTGAGACATACTGTACCTGGGTTTTGTCGAGTCATTTGAAGATAACCCAGTAAATTCTGTGTCAATTGCTACATTATTGAAAAATATAAACCAGGCAATTTTGTGAGGATATTATCATATTTTTGCAGGAGTTCTGTAAGTACATGCATTGGTAATAAACTAGCTTGTTTGCACACATATCATGTTTTATATGGTAACAACCTTAGCTTGTTCCTTTTACATTGATTTGGGCATTTTTGTAAAATCTATGCAACTTCTCATAAAGTCATAGTGATATAGTTATCAGCCATCAAAGTTCAAGAAAAAATATAAGCTGACTCGGTTATTATCCTGAAAACCTTCAGTCAAAATGGCACGACCTTGGATGTTCAACTTAATTGTCTTTCCTATTCAAACCTCATTGCACAACAAGTGTTATTTTACTAACTAGTTTTCTCTCTTTGGAATTATATTAACAACATGTAGTTACAAATAAAGTAGTTTATAATCACCTGAATGTCACATCAATATAAAATGCTGTAAGATAATAATTGCCACTTACTGTAAGACCTGTAAGTGATTTATTTGTAAATTAAACAAACTGAAAACATTCTAGAAAGATAGTTTGTATCTAGTTATTAGTGTTTTCAAACCAGAGAAAACAACCTTGGAGTGGAACAACTCAAATATTTCAATGATTTGGTGGTGGAAAGGGGAGCCAGAGAGAGAAGTAACTTTTCGGGTCTGAAATTTTGGCTTAAAGGGATTTTTTGGGTCTGTGGTCAAAGTATGCAAGGAGTGTTTTGGGTATTCAAATTTGGCTGTTTTTTTTAACATCTTATAACCACAAGTAATTTTGATTTAAATGACCTTGATCAAAAGTTGTCACACAAATTCATTATTCATGTTCTGATGAAACAAATGGTTGGTCTAATCCAAGTGACCTGTGATGTGACAAGTTCGGTTAACCATAGCTACAATTTAGAGACATTTTTGTGCATGCCAAAAAAGATTTTCTTGTGTGGTTGGTTTTAGGCAAGGATTCTTTTTTGGTATAAAATTTGAATCTTGTGCTCTTCTGATCCCTGCTCCTAGACTTTAATTTGCAACAAAAGTTGAGTTTCCATTCTTCCCACCCCCCTCCTCAGCCCCAACCTGCTCCCATTAACGTTTGAGTTTCCACTCCTCCCCCCCCCCCCC
>JAOBAT010042456.1:0-19346 GCA_026413305.1 Hydrozoanthus tunicans | reverse complement strand
GTTTGACAGGACTGATGGGAACTAGGATTTATATAATGGACTAGCATTGAACGTTTGACAGGACTGATGGGAACTAGTGTTTACATATTGGACTAGCATTGAACGCTTCATAGGACTGATGGGAACTAGTATTTACATACTAAAGTTGCAATCAGGCATGGTAAAATGTGTTAAAAGAATATTTGACAATTATTTGCCAAAGGCGAAGTGAATGTCTGGTGAATGATCCCCGAGGTGAACTCGAGGGGATTATTGTCACCTAGATATTCTTTAAGCCTGAGGCGAATAATTGTTTTAGTAAAATTACTCAGGTGATTACCAGAGAGAAATAGCCAAGCGAAAAAAGAAAAAAACCGAGCTGAGTTTTGTGTTTTTATTAATTCAAATTGCCATGCGTCATTGCACAGCAACTAGCAGCGCGCGCACATCACATGATCAAATGAAGAAAGCAAAGTGAACACATTTTTAACGGTTTTAGTTCAAAAACAAGAGGCATGAATGTAGCTAAGAAAGATGCAACAAGCGGCCAGTTCAAGCAGAAAAAACAAACACTATTGTTTACATTCACATTGAATGTAAATGAGCCTATCTGGAAACTTCCAGAGGGGAGAATTGCTCTCGGTTGGAGCTAGTTGACAGCATGAACTGTTAAATGCATTGTTGGTCGCTTGAAGGAAATGTGCTACAATGCGACAAAGCTGCTTTTGTTGTTTGAATTTTTCCTCACTGACAAGCTGTTTCTAGTAAGATTTCGGTGTTTTATTGGCCTCACTAAATAGTTGGTTACCGCAATGAAAATTTCTTAACGTTCAGTGTTGACTTGAGATGGCAATCGAGAGCCGCTCGCCATAATTTGACAGCAAACTTGTTCTTTTATAAAAAGTTCTGTCTTTTCTCCTGACGGACACCCAAAACTTTGAGAGGCATTGATTAATGTCATTCACCTACATATTTTTAAATTCTGTTGTAAATTGAGTTTGTTATTGTAACCATTCTGCCAAATAGGAAAATCAGTTTGTGCAAAATTGTGATAAGTGCTTTGTTGTCATTTGCTCAATCGCCGCGCTTATTGACATCTAAAACTTTTCTACTTTCATTAATTAGTGCAAATCGTCCTATTGATATTGTATAATCTTTGAAAACCATTCTTCCAAACTCTGTTGCACATTTGGTATTTTTTAGAAACAGCATTTTTTTCATTGCGTTTTAAAATTTCCTCCTCGAAAACATTAAAAAAACAATGTGAGGCAGCCGTTTTGTTCAAAGGCCGTCTATAATCACTCCGTGCGAAGTGATTATAGCCAGGATAGTGCGTGAGCCTCCACCAATCAGAGCAGTGGAAACTCTATAATCACCTGAGTAATTTTACCAAAAGTGTATAGTTGTCTCTGATTTAAAAATGGTTAAAACGCCTGAATCGTCACTACAGAACACTGTTTTTATAAACTTTTTAGAAGCGTGGTATTCGATACGTGAAAAAAACGCAGGGAATGACCACATAAATATTCCAGCAGTTTACCGAAGCCTTTGTACTCAAGACAATTCCAAGTAATTTAAATTGGTATTTCCTGAATTTTGTTTTTTATAATTCGACGTTTGTCGACAAATTTACATTTTATCACCGCTGATGAAGGCAGATGTACCTGCCGAAACGTTCGGTAAAAACAATTTTTAACCATTTTTAAATCAGAGACAACTATACACTTATATTGTTTTAACATAGTATTTACATATTGGACTGGCATTGAACGTTTGACAGGACTGATGGGAACTAGGATTTTCATGTCATTTTAAAGTTTGTGTAAATGTAAAGTGCTTTTGATCACTTACATGTTAAAAGAAACTATGTGAAAAAATGAATAAAATAATTATTAATCTTTTAATATCATTTCTTAAGTAGTCTTACCAACATAATTTAGAACTTAAATGCTGCCTTACTGTTTGAAATAGGGACTTATCTTGAAATAGGGGCATATCTTGAAATAGGGACTTCTCTGAACTATTCCTAGGCTTGGGCCAAGACCTTTTTATGCTTGAGTCTAATAACTAGATAAGCTCATCATTTTCAATTCAATACTTTTTTGAGACATAAACTATCTTACATAAGAAATAAAGAATCTAAAAATAAGGACTGTACAGTATCAAACAAAATCTCAGGCATATTACTGATCCAGGATTTTTCGCTTTCTACCACGTAACAACAAAACTACTTACTATAATCTGTCAAAGGTGGAAATGATTTCCGCTTTTTTTGTTTTCTCTTTGTTTCACCATTCTGTACTAGTTTGCTGGACACTCTATGTTTTTGCATGGCATCTATAGTTATGGTAGCTTCAGGTTTCTTTGACGACAGTGATATTTCACCAACACCAGGAGTGTACTGTTTGTCACCCTTAGTTTTGAGATCTTGCCTTTTAACTTCCTCTTCACGAGAGCGAGACGACGCCATTGATTCTAACTTCTCTTTGAACTTCCTTTCAATCTCCTGTTCTTCTTTTTCCTTTTCTTCTCTTTTAAGTTCTTTTCTTCTTTCTTCTTCTTTTTCTTTCTGTTTTTGTTTATATTCCTCCTCTACTGACTTAAGTCGCCTTGCCACAGCCTCGTCAATTCTTTTCTTCCTCTCTGCTTCCTTCAGTTTTTCCTCAGAAATACGTTCTTTCTCTTTCCTCAATCTCTCAGCTTCTAGCTGTCGTTCAATTTCTTCCTGTTTGCGTTTTTCTTCCAAAGCTTTTTGTTTTGCCTCTTCCTCCTGCTTCTTCCTCAATTCTTCCTCTTTCCGTGTTCTCTCAGCTTCCAATTGTTGTTCAATTTCATCCTGTCTTCGTTTTTCTTCTAGAGCTTTTTGCTTTTCTTTAATCTCTTTCTCCTGCTTCTTTCTCAATTCTTCCTTTTTCCTTGTTCTCTCAGCTTCTAGCAGTCGTTCAATTTCTTCCTGTCTTCGTTTTTCTTCTAAAGCTTTTTCCTTTGCCTTAATCTCTTCTTCCTCCTGCTTCTTCCTCAACTCTTCTTCTTTCCTTGTTCTTTCAGCTTCCAACCGTTGTGCAATTTCATTCTGTCTTCGTTTTTCTTCTAAAGCTTTTTGTTTTGCCTCTTCCTCCTGCTTCTTCCTCAATTCTTCTTCTTTCCTCTTTCTCTCAGCTTCCAACTTTTGTGCAATTTCATCCTGTCTTCGTTTTTCTTTTAAAGCTTTTTGGTTTGCCTCTTCCTCCTGCTTCTTCCTCAACTCTGAAGCTCCTTCCTTTTCTTCAAACTGTCTTCTACGCTTTAGTTCTTGCTGATTGTGGACGTTTTCAAGTTTTTTTCTTTTTTCCTCATCTTCTTTTTTTTGTTTTTCTTTCTTCAATCGATGTACCTCTTCCGTTATTTTAACCTCTTCTTGCTTTTTTGCTTCAAGCTCCATTTGCTCTTTGTCTTCAAGCTGATTTTGTTTTTCTTCTGTAATTATCTTGCTTGCCTTTTCCTCCTCTGTTTTTTCCCCGATCATTTGTTTCTTAAGTTTCAGTTCAATTTCTTGTATCTGCCTTCTAAGATTCAATTCTTCATTTGAAGGTTCAAAGCTTTGTTCAGCAACTGGTTTCATTTTTTCTTCAATCTCTCTCAATTTTCTTAATTTCTGTTCTTCTGCTTTTAGCTTCTTTAGTTGTTTGAGCTCCTCTTCAAATGTTGGGGTAGTATTCATTGTATCCATCAGCCCTTGAGCATGTCTTAAAGCCTCTCGCTTTTTGACCTGATCCTCATCACGAGACTTCTGAAAATCTCGAAGGTCCCCATTTGTAATACCCTCTTTAAGGGCATCTTCAAAATCCCCACCTTCATCTTGCTCCCCTTTTTCTTTTATATTTGTTCTTACAGCTTCTGTTGTTCCTCCGTCCTTTTTATCCTCTAAAATAAATAACAAACATTTTTCTTCAAATCTTTTGCACTCTAAACATAATTATGATTGTTGTTAGCACTGTAGTGTGTACGTACATCAATCACACTGGTGTCAGTAAATAAACTTTTGACAAAAACAATTGTTAGTTGGCGTTACTTTTTCTTACGGTAAGTAGGTATTGTTCTTTAAAACTAAGAAAGCATAATGTTCTGTAAAGTTCTGTAACAATTAAAGAAACCTCAAAAAGAAGCAACACTTTGTATGGAAATACTGTAAATTCTGTAACACCTAAGCAAATAACAATTGCTTTCCACTTCTATTAAATTTTAAAATTTATGGTATGCAGAGCATTCAAGTGTGAAAAAATTAAGGTTGTGTTAAGGTAACTGAACACACTGCTGGGGCATTTGGGTTTCGTTCCACAAAAGAGGGCTTCAAAAAAGAAACTAGCTGCTACGAAAATTATTCAATTATGCTGACACTGTTTGGCTAATAGCCACTGCTCTATAGTTTTGCCAAATTTTGTGTCAGTATTTAAAACAATACGATATTTTGTTTGGGTTTAACTTTTCCCCGCTGGACACACGTCTTGCATCTGCTAGCTCAATATACCCAATAGCCAATGCTATATATTATCAATAATATTATCGCAGTATATCATCACACTATTATCACAATATATCATCACACTAGTCATTTGATAATGTATAGAATGGTGGCCAAAGCTATCTGCGGATTAGTCAATCAAACAAAAAATGTATCCTAATTATTGCTAAATAAAGTTGTAAGTTGAAAGTTGAAACATATCTACCAAACGGCATAAAAATGGCACAAAAACCGCAACAAAATACCAGAAGACAACACATAAGAAGTAAGTGAAGTAAATAGTAATTTCCACGTATCTAGAGGTTTATAAGAATTTCCTATACATTTTCTTATACAGCAGTTGTCATTTTAGTATTAGCTAACAATAAATTCACGAAGTCAGGCGTACTAAGGTTCGTAGATCTATGCATAATTTTACGTTTGGGAAGCCTGTTCTTGAAGATGCATGAATATGTGGAGTGACTAGACCTCATCCTTAAAGGAAACCTTCGTTTGTATAATGTTCTTGGACTCAGATAAAACTTCTGTTAAGTCTATGTCCATATCAGCAAATCAAACTTGATGATTCTGTGTGTATAACTAATGTCAAGCAATTAATTTGTATGGTTTGAATTTCCCGGGTGCCGCCATTTAGTGATATAGTGATGTAACAATATATAACATTTATCATAAACAGTTTTTAAACTTAAGTAAATATAAATTTTCATTTCACCTTCCCCCCTTATTTTGTCCTTCCCCCCCCCCCAAAAAAAAAGCCAGCTTGCAGGCTAACATGTCGCGAAAAATCCTGTAATAAGTTAGTTGATGAATTTACCTTTTATAAAAATCTATTAAAAAGAGTAAAGTCAAAAACATGTAAGTGTTAGTGCATGTGTTAGCCCAGCTCCAGTTCCCCAAGTTCTTCCATGCGTTCAGACTTTGCAACTAGCAGCGAGAGATCAACAAGCTTTTTTGTTTAAGATCAGCTTGAAATATTTTGTTTGGTTAGGTTTAATACTACTTAACATAATTCCAATCATAACCCTTGTTTTAACACAGTTTATGGGAAACAACTCTATAAATTTGTAACAACCAGGAAACCTCTACACTAAACTCTGAAGTTCAAGTCGCTAGAAAACATCGCCTGCTCGAAATTCAACAAAACTACACCTTCAATTTCTTCCTGCAATCAATCAAAGTGATGAACCACAAAAGTCTATAGACTTCTGGAAAACTTTATCCTACAATATCTGGTAATACAGATGAACTTTTAAAAATAAATTATCTCTATTTTTTAAAATAAAAATTTTTCATTGTCTTAAAACTGTTCGGTAACAGCAACCCATGCACATCTGTTTTCAATGGGCAGCTTGGTTATGATACATGACTGTACGTACTGATGGGGTAGTAAAAACATGGCTTTGATAGTCGGATGTTAATCTGAAGGACTCAGGCAAATTAAGATCTAAGCTCTATTGAAAGATTTGCAGCACAGTGGGAATATCTTAAGTACATCTTGAGGTCTAAAAGCTCAAAAACTAATAAATCAAAACATTTCACTGAAATTGCTCCAGTCTACTCATACAGCTTGTAATGCGAATTCCTTTTGGCCATTTAGTCCAATACTGTTAGTCGCTGTTTTCAAAGACTTGCATGGTCCATGTGCAAAACACACTGATAAAACTCACATTGGGGATGAAATATGTGAGTGCCTAACACAAATTATTCTTAAAAATGTTGTAACATTTCAAACACTTATATAATATTTATAGCAAAGATGCACCCCAGGCAGTTTACTAATAAGCAGATAAGAAAACAGACCAGAAAACCACACCCTCCTCTCACCCGCAGCCTTTGATGACATGAGCTTCTGAATTTCTTCTCGAGCATTAGAGACGTAATCTCCTGACTGGAACTCTGGTAAAGGAGGTGGAGGCTTTATCAAAACCTCCTCTTCTTCCCATGGAAGACGCTTTCCTGATTAGAGGTCAGGCATTAGATGGTTACCAAAAAATAACAAACCCAGGGTGCTCTTACTTTCATAACCTTGAGATACTTCAGTTTTTGTAATAATTAGTTACAACAAAAGCCTTCATTAAAAATTACTGTCAGTGAAAATATGTTCTATGCAGGCATAATTTCAATATAATTACACATACAAAAATTATTATTTGATTAGTTTGACAAATTAACTAGTTATTTTTAAATAATTGCTAAAATGCAATGCACAATACCTAAAATCCTTTCAGCCCTTAATACCTCAAATGAAAACTTTGCTTTTCAACTTCAGTATTTGATCTGGTTTGTCAACAAATAATAAATAACAAACTTTATTATACATAGGACTCAAAAGAGCTGCCACTTATTTACATTGAGACTGTGTATGAAATAAACTAAGATAAAGTATAAATAATTGTACAAGGAAAAAATATTTAAAATTGCTAATAATTCCTAATATCAAAAGTTAATTAAAATAGTTTAATTCTTAAACCTAATTCTATAATACTTAATTGATCAAACCATTTTGTCATTACTGAAAATGAGAAAATGGGTTAAATTTTTATAATTTATCAACCAACTTTCTCATTACAGAATGCCTTATTTAGTACGAGTTTAGTAAGGAGAAGTTAGATGCTGATAAATTAGCCAAGGCTGAAAGGGTCAATAAAATAACTTCTAAGCAATTTCTTTTCAAGCTATAATATATGTGCTATTCTTCATTTCTTCCTTGATTTAACGAACATGGCATAATCAGAATTCTGGTTTAGTTTACATTACTTCAAATTGACAATGGCTAAGTAAATTCTGTTTAGTACTGTGATAACCTAAAACTTAGAGGGCGCATCAACACTAAAAGCATACAAGTGGTTTTGGGTAAAAATGTCTGTCTTTTACCCACTGGAGAAACAGAAATTTTTAAACTGACTTAAAATAAAGTAAGACAGCTGAGTGGAGAAGATGAAAAAGAAAAGAAATGGTCTCTAGCTCTTTCTGATATAAAGGATATTGTCTCTGTATCTCTCAATAGTCATTGTCTTAGTTTCTTAATATTGCGTTTCTAGCAATGTGATTGGCTCACTCAATCGCAGTAATCAGCTCAAACACCAATATGACCATATTTGGAAACCAACTGTGTAGTGCTACAAAGCTGGAATATGGTTCTGAATAAAATTTTTGCTGTCATTTTTAGACATTGATGTAGGTTTGGAAAACTAAAGAATTTTAACAAAACAATTATTCCATTTGCACTTGTTGGATGTGAGATGATTTATAACCAACACGGTGCTTTGCGCCCCTTTGGCTTTTTACCATTTCATATCAATTTAATTGTTAAACAAACATGCTGAAGTCCATACAGTGTTTAAACAAGAACTTGCAAAAGACTTAATCTACTTCTTTTAAACTTACAAAGACGATTCTGTTCTTTTAAAGAATAAAACAAGCATGGATCGTTTCTATTTCTGCAGGAGCTACATCCAGGGTGAGGTATTAATTTTTTTTGTAGGGTCTGGATTCATTCCTTGGTATTTTTCAAGTATTTTTTCACATTTATCAATGAGCATCCCTATCCTTTTCATCCCCGCCCATACCCTCCCCCCCCCACAACAAAAAGAAACGAAATGTGTCTCATCAAGTAAGAAGGCTTTATATCAAAAACCACAATTTTTCTTTGCCTTTTTGCCAATTTGGCCATTATTTTTTGTCTAACCCAAATGATAGCATTATAAACGATCTTTTGGCAAAACAATTTCTGATACGAGAATATTTTTCAGTGAATTTCATTTTTAGGAACCGAACTTGTTTTTTTCTCTTCTACTCAAAGAGCTGTACAGCATAATAATTTATATTTCTAAGCGACCAAAGGTATGAAAGATGAAGTCAAATCTCTGAGTGTGTTTGGAGATCATTTAAATTAAAACTATAAAAATATCAGTTTATTACCTTATATGCTACTCAAGCAATTTTATAACAGTTTATTGTGGGGTAATTTATTATTGTTTTTAGTTGCTGCTAACTTTTCTTTTTTTTACATAATAATTGTGAATTTGTGCTGCTGTCTTGGTTTTGTGTTTTGAAATGTCAACAATAATTTAAAAACTACATATAAGTTTTTAGTGCTCCTGATCTTAACTTATCTACCTTTATCTGTCTTGATTAAGTAATGGTCTGAGTAAAAACTAAAGTACGAACTAAAGTATGTTAGTAAGATTATTCATGTTACTAAAGTACTAACTAAAGTTAGCACCTTTCTTCATTCCATTGCATTTGACCTCTCTAATTCTTACTCCAATCGTTACTTAACCCTTTTGGTTATTTATAGGTGGCCTATACACTTTCCAATTTGTACAAGTACTCTGTGAGCAATGTAATTTCTGTTGTTGTTGTCGTTGAGCTGTATTCACTACCCTATGGAGGGATACTTTTTATTTCTTGTATATATTCTTTCAAGTTGAGGATTTTCCTTTTTTTGAGCAGAGGTTTGTAATGTCTCAAGCGCTTAACAAAGTGCATCTGTTCATTGTGAGAGAATTATCACTAGATCCTCAAAAGAAAAACTTTGATTTTAGTGGTGTAGTAAGAAGAGTTCAAACATTGACCAGGCTACAGTAGTATTAACTAGAATATAATGGAATCTACTAGTTTACTCCTACCAAATTTGTCAAAAGAAATTTTTTGGTAAAGAATTTACTCCTATCAAGTTTGTCAAAAAAATTTTCTGTTAAACAATTTACCATAAACGTGTTTCATATAATTATTAATTCTTTGACGTCGCTCACTGTAGTTGTCATGATTTGCATGGTGTACAATTTTCAATACTTTTCAAGGTAGATATTTATTTGCTGTCATGATACTAAAATTTTAGTTCAAACCAATTATTTCCATGCAAAGTTAAGTATAACAAAAAGTTTGGATGGGATGGGTAAAATCAATAACTATTGAAGCCATGATTGTGCAAAGGGTGAGTCAACACACTAGAAAAGCATAATTGATTATTTAGCAGTACAAATCAGATTACAGGATTAAGTATCAGGATTAATCTGTAAGTTTAAAGAATAAGTAATTGTATCTTCAGACAACAGAAAGTTAATCTGATTTAATTAATTAGCATTCTAATGGTGTGTTTAACTTATGTATTTGCCAACTATAAGTTAAAATTACTTTTTCAATAATGTTACAGTAGCAGCATTGCAATTTATTCACATCAATACTGTAACTCTTTTGGTTCACTATATTTTAAGTCACAATAATTGATCAAACAACTAATAAAACGTAATATGTAGTATTCATTAGTCAAAGCTTCTATTACAATAAGTACACCTTACCTTTGCTACTAAAGTCTAGAGGGGGTGGCTTTACAACTTCAGGTTCCTTTTTTACATCATCCTCTTTTTTATAATCTTCATCAGTGTCATCTTCTAACTGGGTTCCAAGCGACCCTTCATCTACAAGGTGGGAAAAATCTACCACATTCTCCTTTAAAGGTTGTTTTCCTTCACCTGTTGTAACAAAATCAATGGCATTAAAGCAACTCCTTATTTTTTTCTTTTTTTATTTGTATTAGCTGAGAATAAGTTCAAACTTCATTCTTATGGATACAGTATCCATAGCTGCCTGTTTTCTGAAACAAAATATTATTGTAAATTAATATTTACTCTATAAATGTAAGACTGTGTTTGTGAAACTGCTTCAAAGACTGGAGGTTTTCTGTGCGTGAAATACTTTTATAAGTTTGCTTTATATGTATGAATAGTGTTCTACTTAAGGGAGTTGCTTTACAATTTTTTTCAAGTTATGAAAGAAAACAAGACAGACACTGGCTATAATAAATAAAATTTTTATCTTCTGCAGTTTGTACAGTGCCTCTTATCGGTCCAGTACTTCAATTGTCTGAACACCAAAATTTTAAAACTTCAACCTGAATCAATGGCAGTCATCACTGCTTTGCTTGTACTTGTAACTGCGCACACTTGCCACTGAAAAGTGAGAGAGTGGACGCAAGGAGAGCCATTTCAATTTTCTCTTAGAGGGTATAAACTGATGATAAACTTTTGTTGACTTTTGAATTTTGTTGACTAATAGTAACTTTCTTGTGATTATCAGGAGTATGAGACGTAAAACAGTAAACTTCTTTTCTGCCATGGCTTTCTCTTTAGTCATGCCAAAAAAATAACCCTAAAATAATTGAGTTCAGCTTGTTCGGATAATCAGGGATGTACTGTAATCCATTTCATTGTTGTGTTACAGAACCAAGATTCTGACTGCTTTCCCTTGCAACTTAAAAGTGTCTGGTAAGAAACCTAACTCTGAACAGCTACTAGTAAATGTTTGTTTCAGGAGTTGATATTATGGTATTTGATTCAAAATTTCAATTCCTTTTCACTTCCCACTTACAGTATTTGAAGACTAACTTAAAGAATTACATTTCTTATTCTAAAATTAACCTGATTTGCCATTTTTCAACTCCTTCCAGTAGTTTTCAAGGACTCTCGACGACCTTTCAGGCAAATCCAGGTCCTTATATATTTCCACCAAAAAAACTTGAATGATTCAGACATTTTCTTGAAAAATCGGTTCAACAATCATGTTATACACCTTTAAAATTTTAAACTATTCTTCAAAATATATCATGGTTAAAATGCAAAACAAAGCATTTTTTATAGTTTCAGGGTTAAACACAGATAATTTATGCTGTCCCATCAAAAAAACTTTAGCAAACAGCTTGCCATATTTCTATTAGTTTTGGATATTAAGAACGAAAGTTACTATTGCCCAGGCCAGGATTCTCAATGACCACAACCACTACTCAAAAGCTTTAATTTCCAGGGCCTGTAACTTTTCTTATAATGCAAGGCCTTTCTAGGATTTTCAAGACCATGACAACCCTGGCTTTTGCTCATAAAAAATCATCTGAAATGAGTGATAGTTAATTAAGGTTTCAAAACAAAAACACCCTCCACATGTTATTTGATGTACCGTAAAATACCATGGCTACAAAGTAAAACAAAGTAAATTGTGTTCCATGGCTTAATTTCAATAACACTAACTTCTCAAAAAAGCTTTCAACTGCTTTTAAATCTGTCAGCACTTGAAAAAATCACAGGCAGAATTGTAATGTATTGTTGTTGTGTTTGTTTTTTAAAATTCACCATTTTAATGCATTTGTGACCCTCCATTGGAAAACAGGGATTAAGGTGATCACACGTGCATGACACGGTAGTGAGACTTTCGCACGTTTCTAGCCTTACACCATAACCAGGCGTTTATGCACATAAAAACAATTGATTTAAAACAATGTGCTTCTAGCCTTTGTTAGCACTGTCTAACACGTTAGTGCTTTGTTTTGTAACACAGTAGATTGACACGGTCATTTCTTTGTATTTGAACACGGTAGATTGACACGGTGTTTCTTTGTTTCTAACACAGTAGCTTGACACAGAGTTTCTTTGTTTGTAACATGGTAGATTGACACGTTTGTTCTTTTCAAAAATTCACCAGGTTACATTGCGGAAAGAATCTTTGTTTGGCCTTATCGTTGGCTTTCTTACTGAACTTGTCCCTTTTTTCGTTTGTAACTTTATTCTGTGCATCAGATATTAAATATTAAGCAGAATGATTTTAAAAAAACAGTTTTATGCTGGCAAAACTCTTGCTGTCGTCGGATCAATAAATGACTACACGAAACCTTTAATTTAAAATTTTAAAAACAAAACCGGTACAACGTAAGACATAAACTTAAGTTACAATAATAAAGTCAACATTTGGGTTTTAAAATGATTTAGATTTAAACAAAATCATTTCTGTTCGTTTATACAGCGTCGCTACTGCAGACCGCTGTTGCATTAGTTTTTAAAGCATTTATAATTTTGATCTCGCTACTGCAGACCGTTGTTGTGTTAGTTTTTAAAACATTTATAATTTTTTAGTTTGCTACTGCAGACCGTTGTTGCATTAGTTTTGAAAACATTTATAATTTTGAGATCGCTACTGCAGACCATTGTTGTGTTAGTTTTTAAAACATTTATAATTTTGAATTCGCTACTGCAGAACCGCCGTTGCGTTAGCTCTGTTGCCATTCAAACTAACAACAAGCGATCCTATACAAACTTCCTGAATAAACGTTTGTTTTCAAAGCAAGAAATATAAATTGAAGCGGTATTATTGAATAAGATAATTTTATAGATGTTCTTATGAAACTAATGAAATAAACATCGAAAGAGCTTCTTATAAAGAACTATTATACCGCTATGCTGGGTTATTACAGAATAACGTGCCTTTAGACATTCAGTATTGAGCAATGAAACATGACAAATTTGTTTTTAAGCAGCAACGCAAAATAAAATGCAAAGTTTTACAGCAATAACACGACACTCATTTTCTTGACAAATTTGAATTCAAGTTCCTATCTTCCACACATTATTTTATTAAAAAAGTTAAATTTGAACGCATTCTTGCAGACATTTCCCTCAACCTTAAAAAAATCGGGATTCCAAATTCAATTCGTTTTAGTACCGAAAATGATTTTAAAAACCTAAAACTACGAAACAATAAAGTGTAGGTCAAGAAACGTCCATTAATATCAAAATCTGAAGTTACCAGTTTGGAATGCGATGTTGTCTGGATTTTGACAGCATCATCGTGTTATCATTACTTAAACACTCTGCTTTGTCGTTAGCGTGCAATAAAAAACACGGGCTTTGACACGGTCACTGTGTCAGGAAAAGTTTAACACACTGCTTTGTCTTTAGCATGCAAATAAAAACAATGGCTTTGACATGCTCACCGTGTTAGTGTGTGCAGAGGAAAAGTTTAACATGCTGCTTTGTCTTGAGTGTGCACAGGAAAACAAAGCCTTTCTTGCTAATGAGAAAAGTCACTTGCACGGAGCTACCGTGTTGAGACATGCTTCTTTTGTTTTAACATGCAAATGTGTCGTGCGCGTGCGTTCACCTTATTCCCTGTTTTCCCGTGGAGGGTCACCTTTTACAAAAATAATATAGCTGATGTACACTTGCAACTAGCAAACCAAACAAGTGCTAATTTTGACTAGCAACACAAAGTCATGCATATGTTTCCTGTGAGCTTAAGGCCACTATAACTGTAACAGTCACTGACACTATTAAATAGATACATACAGTAAACAACTGCATATAAAACAAAGTTCAATGACTCCTTACAAGGGACTCTGCCAAGTATGACTGTGTACTTAGCTTGTGTATTGAAAAACAAACAAACATGGGGATCAACAAATTTTTTATCACACAAGCAAAACAGATACAGCATTATACCTGATGAAACCGCATCATCAGGTTTAGCAGAGCCAGAGAGCTGTGGGAATTCAATCTCGTCATCCTCATCAGGTGTGCTAAAAAAGTCTGTGACCTTATTGACAAGGCTGGACATCATTCCTGCAGCCCCACCATTCCCATTGCCCTCAGCAGCTTTCTCATTCTCTGTTTTTCCTTCCCTTTCATTAAGGTTTTCTTGTTGTTTCTTTTCAGTACTTCTGTGCACTAGCTGTGAAACACTGTCACTACCAGTTTCTGATTTTGTGCTGCTATCAATTTCTGAACTACTTCTTTCATCTGGTTGGTTAGTACCTTCCTCATTTGGCTGTTTAGAATTATCTCCCTCAGCTTCTAACACTTTCTCTTGGTTGCTGCTGTCTTTCTCCTTTCTGCCTTGGGTCTGAAAAATCAAAACAAAAACTAAAGGTTTGTGTAACTTAAAAAAAGAGAATCAAAGTTTAAGTTCTCTTAACAATAATAATCATTAATATTATTTTCCCAATGTGGCTGACCTAGAGCTGTGATCTTCCAACAGTACTGTGACTGTGAGGTAAAGGAATCATACACTAAACATAAAAATTGAGATAACTTTAACATAAATTCATAATCAAGGTTTCTAATACTGTAAAAGAAAGAGCAACAAGATTAAGTGACATTCTTACAAACCTGCCTATAATTTATTGGGTTTTTAAAATTCAAGTTATAGTAAGAACCTGGTTTTTGTTTACTGAAGCCTGTTTTAAACCTATCTTATTTTTCTGTCTTTTTAAAATTGCTCCAATGAAAGGCTATCATGCTCAATCATCAGCTTTTTCTAGATAGCTTGAAAATTTATTCATAATATCTTTTTTTTATAATACAATATTTATAACTCACTGGTGCAATCAACATTTTTTTGAAAAACCATGTATGTACAAAAACTATGTACAGTATGTACCATCTGACTTACATTAAACCACTCTATACTAGTTAACTTTAAGCCTTTGTTACAGACTTCAAAGAGAACTGGTGGGTGGGATGCAGGATCATTTCATACCATTTTATTGCTTTTTTCAAAATTTTGCCAAAATTTACTCAAAAGTTTGTGCATTCCAATTCCTTCAGTCTAGAAGAATGTTTACTACCTTGCTTGTTTGAACAAACTATTTGTGTTCATACAGATCTATACAAGTGAAAGCTATAACAAAAACAAACTTAAGTACTGTACCTCAGTTGCTACAATAAAAGATGGATTTGTGTCAAATACTTTTGTTTCCTGTACATACGAGCTGGGGAAATATCCTACTCTATCATTGACCTAATAAAAACAACAAAAGCATTGTTTGTTATAACATGTTATATAGCAAATCATTCAGTCAAAACTATATATTTTTGCACAAGACAACTTTAAATAGAAGTCAGCACAATCAGCCTTCAGATGCCGTGTTAACATAAATTATTATTTTGTTCTATCTTCAGAAATCATGCTTGTACAGTCTGCAGACATGCACAAGTATAAGACTGTTCTAAATAGTTTTCTGAAACATTCTTGATCTTGAATGGGATGAAACTGAAAAATATAATAAGCAGAATCAAATCTATGGTATGAATGCATCAATGATAATTTCAGCAGGACTATAAGTTAGTACATGCGGATCAAATAAATTCTAAGCCTTTGGAGCTACCAATTATATTTGTCAATAAAATAATTATGGTGTAGAAATACACTAAAAAAATAAAAGTGCAGTGGGATTGACTATTAAACTACAGTGCCGCTAAGGGGTTGGATGCTCGTCAATTTTAGTGAGGCCCTTGCGAGGCAGGAAGAAAAAACTCTTGTGGTGCCTAGCGAGGTGTGAGGCTACTCCAATCAATGAGAAAAGAGTGCATTGCACCAGGATAGTGGAGGGGTTGGCACAGTGGTAACAAACTATCTCTGTCTCCCATTCCTGAGGTCCCTGGTTTGATCCCCGGCCTGGTTAAGGGTTGAATATTTGGGTGGCCAATAATTTTCACAATGTGGCTGACCTAGAGCTGCTGGGGGTAAACTAATCATTGTAAAGCATGGTTCGAAATTCATTTCCAACAACCAGGACCAAACACCTTGTGAGCTTATGTTAAATATATATGATTTCACAAATCTGCTAAATTCAACCCCACACCATTTGAGCTTTTTTGCTCTCGTCCCAGGCTCTCTTTGACCTAACAAAATGGCACTGAATGGTTGTGATGGAATGGTGCAGCACTAAAATGCAACCAAGTAAAGTGGAAAACATCACTAAATTTGACAAGAAACTTGTCTATCAAAAGTGAGGCGTTCGCGGATAGACATAGTCAATAGGAGTGCTGGCACAAAGACATGGAAACTTTATGCTTTTTATATGAAATAGTGAAGAGAGCCTTTTGAAGCATTTTTAAATCGCTCCAAACTATCGGTGCGGGTAATCTGCTTAATATTTACATATTTATTTTTCTTCTTGTGGCCCAAATAGAGTGGTGCAGGGTAAATGCCTGGAAATTATGGTATGTCACAAGCTTACAGTATGTGATTTAAAACACGGGCTAATAAGATAATCAGAGATGGCGACTGTAAATTATGATATTTTGAACGCTTCATCAAAAACCTTGCAAGTCACTTATTTTGTTTTTGGTTGCATTGGTATGTTAATTTACATCAAAAAGATGGATTCAAGCTGAAAAAGGGTTTAAAAAAAGGTGTTCAAGTTTCATAATAGTGGCACTTTAAGAACTAGTTTTCTTTAAGTCTTTCCTCAAAGTAAAGCTACATGTATTTTCATGTATTTTCATGTATGTCTTTCCCATGCAGTTACATATCAATAAAAGTGAATTGAAAATTGTAAGAGCTTGGCTCCATTGCTGAACCACCGAGAAACATATTGATCCTATGCTCAAATATTTTTGAACAAGAACTTTTAAGATATTTTCTGTTAAATAATTTCAAGACCTTTTGAAAGCCTCAAAGAATAAGTCAAAATCGAATATGGCAATGCAGTCTAAATTTCTGACCTATCAAACATGCAGTTTTTCCTTTTAATGCAATAACAAAATGTCATTGAAAAAACAATAATTCATTGAAACTTATTCAGAGAGAAAAACCAAAAAATAAAAAGCAATTTTAAAAGCACATTTTTCAGTAAAAAATGAAGCAAAAGTTACCACATAACCTTGAATGGAAACAGAGATCAAAGTGCAGCAGTGTTAAAAACAGCTGTTAGTGAATCAAGAGGTCACAAACAAACATCACCTTACCTCACCACCCCATAATTCAGGATCACCTCCAGCTTCTTTACTATACACCACAACATTGTCATCTTTGGTAAGTGATATTTGATCGTCACTATTTGAAGTATAATCAGCCACAACTTTAGCCTCAGAGATGGGAACTGCAAATAACAAAAAATATGAAGCTGTCTTCTCTCAAATTACACAATGTCATTCTGTAAAATGAAAAACTACAAAGCTCAAAACTGGTGACTTTCAGTGAGATTTTTTTAAAAAAAACTAGCTGAACTCTTTCAAAAGAACTCAACATATAATATAAATTATTTTGGCATAAAAAACTTCTACAATTTCCATTATTTTTAATCAAGATCATCAAATGAGCTGTTGTAGTGTTTTCGTAAATATTCAGCAGCTTTAAATTGAAATCATTTAATATAAATGTCTAGAAGCAAAACTCATGAGGGTTTGTCACTTGCCCTTAAATAATAATTGAATGGAAAACTCGTGGTTACTTTGAAGAGTTTACCACTGAACAAGCTACAGTTATATTAATTGTGAAGCCTGAGTCATATGCACAGGAATTCCTTTCATTGTCAGTCAGACTGACTGATGCAACCAAAATAATGGGATTTATGAATGAACCAACAGATTTTTTAGCTAAGCAAACAGGATATTTGAACATGCGAATAGATGTTAAAAAAATATTGAGCAAACAAAACTTTTAGTTGAGAAAACAGCCAGACTTTATGAATAAGTGCAGAGTTTCAAACAATCTTTCAAGAAGGACTTGAGTACTGGCTTTCATGCCATGAAAAAAAAGCAGCCAAAATAGAGCACTCAACAAGCCAAGTGAACAACAATTGTATTGTGACCATGCTAACAGCTCAAATTTGAAGTAAGTTCATCACGGGAAAGCCACTTGGTGGCCATAAAGAGTTAGCTGCAAAACAGAAACATGAAGCTCCATCTATGAGTTTGTTTGCAACAAGTGTAGGTGCTTTTCAAACCATGCTTCGCTTTTAAAGATAAAAATTTTGTTTGTTGTAGTAAGTTATAAATGTGCTTGGAAACCTCAAGTGTAGGTGCTTTTCAAACCACTGCTTTGCTTTTATAAGATAAAAATTTTGTTTGTTGTAGTAAGTAATAAATGTGCTTGGAAACCTCAAACTTATTGATTCTTTAGAAGTAAAGATACAATAATTACAATAACACTTTAGCAAAAATACTATTCTGTCTGGTTTAACAACATGTGAGTGATTAGTTTCATTACAGTTTTCATTCAGTGTCATCGAAGAGTTTGTATAACTGTGCCTAATTAAGAAATTTATTGATAGTCAGGTTGAACAGAGTTTTGAAAAAATGTTAGCGAGAGAGACTGCAGAGGTAAGTTGGAAGTATCTCCCCTTAATAAAGGGCTGGGATGACAAAGAACCACAAGCAAAACTGCCATTAATGTCACGAGTGCTCAAACTCAGACATCCACGACTAGCAAGTATGAGTTTTTAATATCAACCAGGTTTTTTTAACCTTGCTGTTCATCACATAGAACAGATGCTAATATTATTCCCGAGACAATGTTTGCTTTGTCTTACCATTCTTATACGGTACTGTACAGGGCTTCAAAAAGGTTTTATTTTGGTTGTATGTACTATGGACCTCAATATTCGATTTGGTTGTTTATTCTTTTATAATTTTGAGTTTTGAATCAAAAGGAGTTGAAAGATATTTGACTTTCCAACTTGTTCAAGTGACTTTTGAAATTTAATAATGGCTTTTCAGAGTTCTGTTCAAACGGCTTTTTGATAAGGACATAAACAACTTTCAGACTTGTTCAGATGTCTTTTAAGTTAATGAGAACAACTTTTTTCCCTATTCAAACAACTTTTTAGGTTGTTTGAGTGGGTAGCAAACAGCTTTGAGTAAAAAACGGAAAGATGCTATTATACATTTTCTGATGCAGGGTCACAGATCAGAACAAGAGATTGCTGTTAAAAGTTTGTTAAGCATTAAGAGATGTGCAAGCATAACTTCTAACAGGATTTGGAAAGAGTCTTGTACCGGTGTTAATAACAATGTGGTTGTGAAAATGAATTTGTGAGAACAATCAATGAACTGAAGGTTGGTTTTCATTGTTTATTTGTTGACATGTAGAAAGACATTTAGTTATCATAAGGAACAAGAATGTTTCAGCTCACCTACTGTAGACTTGTTCACCTTAGAAGCTAAAGACTTAAAGAGCTCAAAATATGTACGAAGTTTCCGGGAGCATGCAATTCAATTTTTTTTTTTTTTTTTTTTTTTTTCAATTCAATTCATTTTATTCAGTACCTTTTGACAACAAATTTTTGCTTAGAATATTAATTACAAATCAGAATAGT